>JAUTBW010109484.1:0-15441 GCA_032361425.1 Peltospira smaragdina | reverse complement strand
TTTTTTTTTTTTTTTTTTTTTTTTTTTTTTTTTTTTTTTTTTTTTTTTTAACATTATTTTTTTTTTTTTTAATTTTTTTTTTGGGGGGATATACAACTTAAAAAAAAAAAATTTGTCATTTATGAATTAATGGCAAAATATATCTTCTCGTTTCTTTCTTGGCTTGTATGTTTTTTCGAGTGGTGGTGGTGGACTTCATTTCTAATATGTTATTTTGTTATTTTAACCAATGAAAAACACATTATAGTACTAGTAGTATATAGTCTGCTTTCAGGATTTAGATGAGAACGTAGGTAAAATGTGTTAAATATATCATTAAATAAAACATTTCTCTTCAGTGAGTGAGACATCTTTTGGTAATTTTTTGCATGATGTGATGATTTGTGAAATTTTTTATACTTTTAAATACTATTAAAACTAGCAAAAACATCACATATCCTACTTTGAGTGACAAGTTGAGTGTTTTACCAGGTAAAAAGGTTTGCCCTGATGGACATTTCTCCTGCAAGAATGGTGTATGTCTGCCGCCAACATGGGTGTGTGACGGAAGCCCAGACTGTGCGGATGGCGATGATGAGGACAAGGAAAAGTGCAGTAAGTTTGACAGTTCTAAACAAGCAAATGTATTTTCATCTGTCGGCTTGCAAATATTATTCAGGTGTTTTATTATACTGCCAAAAACAGACCTCTTCCAAATGGACATTAATTACAAGATAAAAACAACAACTTGGTTTTAGTTTTATAAAACCCACGTAGGTTAATTTTCTTAACGGGCATGGGGCATTGTATGTACATATTTTGAACACATAAATATTTGGAAAAATAAGATATCTGAATCCTAAGTTCCATCAGATGGTAATATTACAAGCAGCACTAGAGAATCTTGAAAATGTATAGGTCAATAAATTCCGCTTTAAATTAAATATGTTAGTATAAAAACAATAATCGTTGAATGTATTTACATCTGTTGCACCAGTTTTTTTTTTTTGTTTTTTTTTAACAGAAGACGTTTTGACCTGCAAGGAAGATGAATTCACCTGTTCTGATGGTCGCTGCATCTCAGGACAGTTTCATTGTGATGGGGATAAAGAATGTAGTGATGGTTCGGATGAAATCGATTGTGGTAGGTGTACTTAATAGAAAAATCAAGGGAAATATTCTTGTTGGATAATACAAATTAATAAAATTTATTTTTTGTAGTCTCATGAGACCTAAGCAGAATGTGTGGGTTTTTTGTAATTTTTCTGTTCACGAGCATTTTTTTATAATTAATTTTTAAAAAAGAAAAAGAAAAACATTTATTTGAAGATGCTGTTTGTAAGTTATTCTTTATTATAACAAGGTGTGTTGCTGTATACATTTCAAAGTATTTAAAACATGGTAATGTAAGATTATATTTAGTCAGTGAATTTGAGATAATTATGTGAGAATCCTGTGTTTTACATTATCAACAGCAGGAAATTTTTTTTGAAATAAATACTTGATGTTTGTTGCCTTACAGTCTTTGTGTCGTATGTCCTATCTGTATATCTTTTATTTTATAGTGCCTCGGAAATGTGAGGCTGACGAATTCCAGTGCGAGAATTCCTCAACCTGCATTAAACTAGACTGGAGGTGTGACGGTGATTTTGACTGTGTTGAAGATGATCATTCTGATGAAAAGAACTGCTCTGCCTCCAACAGTAACCACTGTACAAGCTCGCAGTTCGCCTGCAAAAATAACAATGAGTGCATTCACGTCTCATGGAAATGTGACCATGATTATGACTGTGAGGATTTGTCCGATGAAGAAGGCTGCAGTAAGTCACTGTTTTTGTGTTTTTGTGCATTTTTCAGAAAATATAAATTCAGTAGTTGCACTCTTTTAACTCTATAACAATTTATTAAGAAAAGCAATGCTGACAACATTCTTCATTACATAGATTATTATTATTATTATTATTATCATCATCATCATCATCATCATCATTATTATTATTATTATAGTCTGTTCGCAGTAATTTTATTGTGTAGATATTTTATCTCAAGTACCTGCTTTTAATGTCTTTTTAATGTTATCTTTATTGAATGGATGCTTATCAATTTATTTGGCTGGTATTGTAGAGGAAACAACATGTCGACCAGATCAGTTCAAATGTGTGACGGAAGGATACTGCATTAACAGCAGACTAAAGTGTAATGGCGACAAAGATTGTCTGGATGGGTCTGATGAATTAGATTGTCGTAAGTTTCTTTTCTACAACATGCTTTTCACTTGTACATAGCTGTTAGAGTCCATGGAGTTAGACTAACACTATTGAGAATCTGTTATAAAACTGATAGGATAATTTTTGATGACTACGATTTATATACTGTATACAGTTTTAACATGTTTATTTGTAGTTTTTTCAAATTTAAAAACTAATAAAAAAGACTTGATTGCTATTTGATTATTGTCAAAAAGAAGTATATTTATGCATAAACAAAACCATTTATAAACAAACCATATAAATATAGTTTACAGCCATTGTCTTCTTTTTAATTAAACATCAGACCTAACAAAATACTACTGACTTTGTTTTCAGCTTCAAAAACAAACGAGTGTGATACACATGAGTTTGATTGTTACAAAGATGGCAGCAAGTGTATTCCTCATGACAAAGTTTGTGATGGCGTCTCCGACTGTGACAACTTCATGGATGAACTCCCAAGCATATGTCCTGGTTAGTCTACAAACAACTGTCTTTTGTAATTTGTATTCTCTTTTAGTGATGATGATGTTCTAAGCATGGCCAAGGTTTTACAACTATATATTTTTTTAATTTATCATTCAGTTTAAATAAATTTGTGTTTATGGTTTCAAATTAATTTCAAGTTAGTTAATTTGAATATTTTTATGATGGACTTTGGTTTCTTTGGATTCCTTCAGTTACACTATTATTTAAAGAATAATTAAATATCGATATATCATGGTTTGTCAGCATATAAAGTTGAAAATTCTTTTTCTAAAAACAACAAATATCTAAATGTTTCTTGTCTCTTTTCTTTAAAGCTTCACCAGAAATAAATGGTATGTTAATGAGTATTGTGCATTTAAAACGTTGCTTTTTGTTTTATTGTCTGTTGTAAGTGTAAACATTGTTTAGTAGTCGTGCAGTTCAATCATCATTTTAAGATTGTTTTATGCATGTCTTTATTATTGTTTTTAAATGTGTGTTTTTTAGACGAATCTGCTTTCTAGTCATTTGATAATTGTGTTGTATATTTACTTAAATAATTAGCTTCATTTCATTGTGTTGATTGTGCCCTCCCTCAACCCTAATCCTCATGTGGAACTTGTTAATTGATGCTGCAAACACCTTGTGATTTTTCTCAGTAGTGCTGTTCACACAAATGCTGAATGAATTATTTGAATGTAGTTACATACATATATTTATTTCATGAGTATACTCTGCTGGGATACTGTTATCAATTTTTTGTTTTACAATTATTGACCCAGATTTTGCCTGAACGTGTGTTATCAAATGACTTTTTTTTTTAATAGTGAAATATGTTCAGCTACCTAAAGTGTTTGGTCATAAGTCTTCTGTTTTTTGTTTTGTTTTTAATTCATTTTTTAAATAGTGTTTCCACTGAAAAAGATTTAAAAAATAAATGTTGAGTACATTTCTGAATTAAAAATTAAATAGGACTGAATGATAGCTAGCATGACAAAACATGTTCAGGTTTGGTACATACCTAATATATTACCAGTCAGATCAGGGTCTCATTATGAATCACACCTATTTTAATATGCATTATTGAAACATGGTACTTGAGCAACTACTTTATCTGTAATAGAAAATGTTGGATCTATAAATCAACTTCAGACACATTTGTTAATGAGGTGTGTGAATGATGGCATTATGAACCATTTGAAGTTGTATTGTTACTGATTTTATGTTGGTTTTATTGCAGAAACAAACCCATGTGATGACAATAATGGCGGTTGTAGCCAGAAGTGTGTGAACAAGTACCGGGAGCACACCCACGTGTGTGAGTGTAACGAAGGCTTCAGACTGATGAATGGGTCGACCACTCTGTGTGAGGATATCGATGAGTGTCAGATATTTGGTGCTTGCTCTCAGCACTGTGAGAACACCAAGGGCAGTTACAAGTGTTCCTGTATGCATGGATACACACTCAAGGACCATCGCTATTGCAAAGCTGATGGTAAAAACCCCCACCTTATTTTTACTTTGATAATGTGTACATAAAGTTTATTAGTTCATTTGTGTATAAAAATAACATTAAAAAAAAATATATAATTAAACAGTGATTATGTATTCTCAGTGGCACCATGTTAGTACATTTTATAGCCTAATTTATATGGGTATTTTTAACAGTAATTGTAAGGTTGAAATTTGTAAATATAACATGCACGTACATGAACTTTTAAGTTAACATCTTAACAGATATAATAAATGTTTAGAATATTTCCTATGATGGTAAAAGTAGTGCATCTATTATTGTATATTACTTAAAATGTCAACATCAGACTGATACCGTGATGTAATAAGTCTCCTTATTCTTTAGGACCCAGAGATCCCGAACTATTGCTGGCTGATCGCAAGGACTTGAGGAAGATACATTTGGAAACCTATCACTACACTCTTCTGGTGAGTGAAGAGAAAGTGTTTGGAGCAATTGCCATGGATTTTGACTATGATGACAACATGTTGTTCTGGACAGATGTCGCAGTCGAGAAGATTCTAAAGTAAGTAGATGCGAATGGACTTCTTAATATTAATAGGGATATGTTCTGTATATATGTTAGTTTACTTTTCAAAAACCTTGAATCACAGAATGCTTGATATTATTCGTTTGTTTTCATGCGTTATTATTTGTTTTTAGTTCTGCCTTTGTAAAATTGAGATAACACTGTGAGCATTTTGTTTTCATAATCTTGATTAACAAAATTGCAGTGCTAATTAAACTTGATGAATAATTAATATTAATGTTTCTGCATTGTCTAGCTATCTCTAAAAATTTCATAGCTAATCACAACATGATGCTGAATAAAATATTCCATATAACATCAGTGATGAAACCTGTGCATTATGTTTCAGGGCCAGTTTTGACAATATTTCTGATGTAAAGATTGTGGCAGACAACAGGACTGTACGGACCCCCGATGGCCTGGCAGTAGATTGGATTTACAAACACATCTACTGGACGGACACCGGCCTGGATCGTATCCAAGTATCCACCATGGATGGCTCAATGAGGAAGACACTTGTTGACACCGATCTTGATGAGCCTCGTGCTATTGTTGTTGATCCACAGAATGGGTGAGCTAAATAGTCTGAAAACAGATTTTAAAAATAAATAATGTATTGATATTAGGCTACTCTTCAGTTTGTGGTTAGCCATTTAACCAGTATAAATTTTTATGTATCAATATGATTAAATGCTATGATTTCAATAATCATTGCTTTTCATTCACCTATTTTCAAAGTTGTCCTATTTTGTGACTTTTTAAAATGAAAAACAATTCTAAAAAGTTGAAAATAAGACAAAAGTAATGTTTACATGATCACAAAATAGGAACATGAATGTTATTGCAATTATGTTCTTGAAGGATTGGTTAATATTGCTTTTCTAATTTTTGCAGTTATATGTACTGGACTGACTGGGGAAACAAAGCCAAAATTGAAAAGTGTGGAATGAATGGACAAGGACGTGTTTCGGTTATTGAGGCTGATGATAACACCAATGATATTGTGTGGCCAAATGGTCTTACAATTGGTAAGTTAAAATATGTTTTTTTTTGTCATCAGTGATTTTGGAACTGTTTGAGCAACATGAATGTTAATAAAGATTTTTAGTTTTAATTTATATTTATCTCTTTTATAATAAAATAAATAGGGTTCTTTATGTAGGGTGAATTAAATCGTGGGGGTTTTATAATTTAGGTTTGAACACTGCTACTTTTTATGTATATAGTGGTTTTTCATTTAAGTAGAGATACGTTTTTTTTTTTTTCAAATTTATTTAGATTCAGGTATACAGATACAGTATTGACAAAAAACAACAACATAATTATAAATTTAACTTCATAACATTTGTTTTGTTTTCAGATTATGTTGATCAGCGATTGTACTGGATAGATGCTAAACTACACAAGATCTCAAGTATCAGTTTGACGGGCGGTGAAGTGAAAGTAATCTTGAGGAATCATGTGCACCTGAACCATCCATTCGCTATCACAGTATTTGAGGCATGTTTTCATATCTTAATGAAAGTTTGCAATTTTAATGTTGAATATCACCCTTTTTCAACAGCATTAAAATGAAAATGTCAATATTTAAAAAGGAAAAGAAAAAACTCTACCACTAGTGTATTATTTCAGTGTTGTGCAATATGTAAGTGCACAAGATCATACTATGTTACATAATAACATATTTCTTACAAATTTGTACACAATTATTTTATTATTCAAAAGGTGAAGGTTTAGCTTTTTAACCGTTCTTACATGACATCACATGGGATATTTTGTCGAGCATTGCATCACAAAATACTTAACAAATTTCAGATTGCTTTAAAAAAAAACAAAAAAAAAACTACTAAGTTTCATCTAGCACCACAGTTTCACTACCATTAATATATATATATATATATTTTTTTTTAATGAAAAAGATTTCCTGTAACAAATATTTTATTCTTTTTATTTTCTCTGTGCTACACTTGTTATATCTTGCATATCTTAACTAGCTTTTTGCAGTGAAATTATTTGAAGTAACAGTATTTTTAATGGTTTTGTTTTACAGGACTATTTGTACTGGACAGATTGGCCATCTGAATCTGTTCGTAAATTTACAAAGTTCGGTAGCAATTCAAGCAGTGTGCAAACTATTGCCTTGGATTTGCATTCACCAATGGATGTCCAAGTGTTTCACAAGTACAGACAGCCCACCAGCAGAAGTAAGTTACACAGTAATGAGTAATTTTTTTCATATCCACTTAAAAAGTTAATGTTGTAATAGAGTTCTTACAGTTTTCATATTTATTTATTTTACTTTTTTTTTTGTTGGTATAAATTCGTTTAACGCTTTGTTTATTAGTTATCTAAAATGTATAGTCTTTTTATTATTTAAGCATTGGTTAATCTAATCTCATAGATATTCCAAATTACTAAATGGCAAAACATTTCAAACTAGGAATCATTTGACAATATATGTTACTGGAACAACTTTGTAGTATATAAAATATAGTTTCTAGAACCTAGTACAGGAAATGTGCTTTCCAGTCTTTGAAATACATTGTTTGAATTGTTTTGTTGTAGATGTATGTGGATCTAACAAAGGTGGATGTTCTCACTTCTGTTTGCCGGCCCCGGATAGCGCTACAGGAAGAGTCAATTTTACATGTGAATGTCCAGATGGCTTTGTTCGTATGCCAAGTGACTATAGAATATGTGTTCTGGCTGGTATGTATATTTTATTTATTGGTCTGTCTTTGCTTCTGCACACATCTGTAGTGGAGGTTTATAGTTCACATACATATACATAAATAGAGGATGTATTTTAATGTGGAAAAATCAACTGAGTGTTAATTTTATTTAAGATCTGCCAATACAAGTACTGATTAATAACACAGGTTGATGTTTTTCATATTAAAACATGGCAGAAAATACTATTTATCCTATAATTATTCTCTTGAAATAACTAAAAAATAAATATTTATAAAACATTTAACAAAATGTGTTAATTGCTTCATTGTAATTTACACTTCACTGGTTGATAAAAACATGTGATCCTTGCAAAGCCAATTACGCTGTAATATGTATACATTCAGTAGCATAAGTTATGAAATAAACATTAATTGAATTTTATTTTATAATTGGTTATTTACTACCATAGTCTTAAAGTTATTAAAATCAGAAAACGGTTTATTAAAATAAGCCAAGAGAAAATAGTGGGGGTTTTCTAAACTGAGCATTATTACTCAAGGTGATATTATGGAGAAATTACAGGATAAATGGTAATATATGCACATCTTTATTCATTTGCAAACTATCTGACCGTATACAAGACCATCTTCAGCAATAAAATATGGTAATTTAGATAGTTAATATTTGCCCAGTTTACCATGTTATACTTAACTCTGTGTGTGATTTTATATTTCTGTAGTAATTGTTCGCCTGAAATACTGTGGGATTTTATGATATTTCTGTAGTAATTGTTCACTTGAAGTACTAACCATGGTATTAACGTTTGGTACTGTCATCTTCATTCTGTTCCTAACTTGCATCATGATAGTGCTAACTTAAATATTGGCATTTAAACAATTAAATGTAGTTCAATTATTTTAGCTTCATTTTGCAAATGAATGTGTTTTATGTTTTGCATGGGTGGAACAGTGTTTAAACAACAGTACAACAGTGATTTAACCACCTAAAAAGGGGCTGACGGCTTCATTGGAGAAAGGTCTTTTGTACCTAAGATAGTACTCTTTGGGCTATGTCTTGTTCCAGCCAGTGCTCCACAACTGGTGTCACAAAGGCCCTGGTATGTCCTATCTGGGATGGTGTATATGAAAGATCCCCTTTTTACTGCTTATTATGAGTAACCTATGTTGTGGCAATGGTTTTCGAGTATCAAAATGGTTCTTAATCATGTCTGATGCCATATAACCATAGATAAAACTGTTACGTGTGTCAATTACATCATTATTACATGAAATTGGTATCTTTTTTTCCTCTTTTCTTTCCATTTCTATTCAACATGGACTGATAGTACAGTCTATCATGAAAAGCTCAGAAATATTTGTTACAAAGGCATGTTCTTGTGCTTTTGATATAGAACCCATTTGAAATGGGTAACATAATTCAATGTAGCACTTAGCAATGGTTGTCTTCTGCAGAAAATACCACAGAAGGCATTCCTACTGGCCCAAGAAATAATACAAATGGAAAGACCAAATCTCCGAATAGCAGTCATCAGTTACAAAGTACCACCCAGGGTGAGAATTGATGCGTTATTGTTGTAGATTGTAAGATTTTCTGATAACCTGCATTGTTGTGCTTTGTTTGGTGTAAGTTGTAGAAATACTGACTTGTGTCACTGCATATGCATGGTGTGGAAGAAAACAAAAATTAACAATTTATTTACATAGTTGTTTACTTTTAGCATGAACTTAGTTTCTGTTTGATTTTGTTTATAACTGATATTGTTTCAGAATTAATTACATAAAGTTTGTTTACAATTTTTAGTTGGTTTATTATGTTCTGTGATTTAATTATTTTCTATATTTATGAGATAAATTGTTTCCATTTTGTACTTCGAGAGGGTATATCATCTGTCCACCTATCCACTGTCAGATGGTAACCCCTCAAGAAGAAAAATATATGGAAACTTTTATCATTGAGTATTAAAAAGTAAACTAAACTTTAAAAAGTGAAGAAAAATAAATTCTCTAATAATAATGCAGTTTTGCATTGAAACATTTTAATGACAGACATAATGAAGTAAACGCGTAATGTAATGACGTCAGTAAGCAAATTGTAGAATGAACCACTTGTGGTCATCAATCAGAATGCATGATTGTTTACAGTTATTTTATAATTATATTTATTTGAGAAAACTACCAGATGGTGGAGACAAAATAATGTGGTTTTTAAGGAGGTAAAATAAAGCCCATTCTACAGAGAAAAATATTGACTTAATTGAAATCAAATGAAACTATTCTAGTATGAAACTTGTTTTTAACAGTATTTTATTGTAATTGATTATTACTCACTATTGGTATGTGAAACAACCAACTTGTTTCTTGTGCCATCACACATTGTTGTTAATTTGTTTATATATTTTATCAACATCACTAATTATTAATATTATTACTGAAAGGTTTCCATTGTGCACCAGTTATTTATTTTTACTCCTCATTTCACTGCTTTTAAAATTAATATTGCACAGTGCTTTTGTTTTTTCACTTTTCAGTAAGCAGTAAGGTCATTATAACTGAATAAATTTAAAAACCAGTTATAATCATATATTTAATTCACAATGTACTTGGCTTTATTTGTAAAATTGTTAAGTGTTAATACTTAAATATGTATGTGTATATTGTTTTAAGATGTCCATGAAATGTAATTACAATTTACTGGGTAAATACACAAGATTATATGGTAATTTTCTACTATTTTTGTGTTGTCTGTTAGTTTTAAAAAACAACATACATGTATATTTAAACATATAAGACATACCCGGCACTCATTAATTTTTGAAATCCTTCAAAGGGCAAATCCTTTTTATAAATTTTTAATTTCCCATACCTGTGATAATTATATGTTACACACTGTTTTTAAATAATTGTTGAATTTTTTATATATTCATAGAGTATAATTGTGTGTGTGTGTGTGTTTATAAATACTGTTCTGATTTGCATTTAGATGCGGTTTGATAATGTAATTGCTTGCTGCATTGCTTTTTTTTTTTTTTTTATAATTTTTTTTTTTATAATGAATTCATTTTGTTTGTAACGATATTGCATGTTACATGTTGGTATCTTCTGACCCTCAGATATATCATAAGTAAGCCTGTCTTTAAAAAGGTATGTAGGCAATCGATTTTGACTCTAGAGCATGTTGACATCTGTGTGTTTATAGATTTTTATGGTTTAACCTTCAGACTACTGGATTATTTTTGTTGTAAAAAAACAGTGTTAGTAGGTACACAAATATGTTTCACTTACTTACTGAATAAAAAATTAGGTAAAAACGTAAAATAGTTTTTATGTGATTTGGTATTAATTATTTTGAACCGTTTTTTCATGTTTTGTTTACATTTTATACCAGTTAAAAAATTGTGCCAAAAATCTACTAAGTCTGCTTTACTTGTGTACATTAGAAACTAGATGTCTGGTAAATTATCCATTATTAATAATTCATGTACTTTGTTGACTCACACTACTATCAGTGATTCAGCTTTGTGACATTGGGCGAGATATCTCACCTGCAGTAGTCAGAAGGTTAATATAAGTAGTAAACAATATCCTTTGCTTATTCAGGACACAGTATTAGAATTGGCCAACAATTAAAAGCTATGTTGCTTTTTACATAACGTGTCTTCTGACTTTTTAAAATAGAAATATTTTCTCATATTTTTTAGGTTCTGTGGATTTATCTACCAAAATGTCTGTTGCAACCCAAACCACAAAGCATAACAAAATTGAAGTGACCTCATCCGGCCATGGTGGATATACTATTGCTGGTGATGGCAATCAGTCCATTACAGTAGAAGCTGAGAGACCACAGAAAAAAGAAGAGGACCACACTGGTCAAATTGCTGGGATCGTCATTGGCGTAATTCTAACACTGGCCATAATTGTAATTGTAAGTTTTACTCTTTGATGATACTTTTCTATAAATATTTAAAAGTTGCACTATGCAGAAATTTATATGTGATATTCTGATAATTAGAAACTAAACGTAAATGATTAAAATGAGTGGTTGGGGTCCCCAGAATAATTTTTGACAAAATATGTCATTCTGAATTGTGATTTGTATTGTTCACGTATATGTAATGATGTAAATTTTGCTTATTTCAGTATACATTTGTTTCTTTTTAGATTGTTTTCCTTGTTTGGAAGAGGTACAGAGTTAGAAATGGCAAGAGTATGAACTTTGACAATCCAGTCTATCGAAAAACTACAACAGATGAACAGTTTATAATTGAGAAAAATAATAAATCACTGCCACCAGTAAGTAGTTCTTTGATTTTGAACATACGTTTTATCAAATCATTCCAGCAGAATAGTTTAAAATTCTCTTGTTTTTTTGATACCATGCGTTTGGTTCCGGTTGTGTTAAAATTGTTTACAATATTATATGAAGGTCTATATAAACTATGAATGCTAAGGTGTACATCTTTATTTGGTAATTGATTATTTGCAATTTGAAAAAAATATATAAATAATATTATACTGTTAGACAACTACTACAATTAGCTTATGATTATTTATTTTAAAATTAACAACACACTCGACTAATGGTTATATCACTGTCAATGTTTTCAGTTAGAAAATTTCCTAGTGGCTACCCAACAGGGATTGATCTCAAGTTGATTGCCTGTAAGGCAGGTACTTTCACCACTAGGTTATCGAGGCGCCTTATTCTTCAATCAATGTAAACTAGCACATTTAGTGGTATCTTAACATGACTAGCAGTGTAAATACTGTTTGATTTACTTAAACGTTTTCTTTTTCTCTTTTTGACAGAGTTTACAGCCACTCACTCAAACGGTCTGATACTTCCACATTTGCCTTATCTGGAGAAAATCTTCATGTTTCGTTATGTTCCTTGTCCAAGCAAGATTGATTTGAGTTAACAATGACTATGCTACCTGAAACAGCTTGGTATCCAGCTTACTTGGACTGATCCGGACAGCACGTCTTGGCCAAGTGGATTTTCCATCATCAGTTCGACCACTCCACATTTTGATTCCGATTTCTGTGCCAACTAAAGTGTCTACTGGTTATGCTGTATTGAGTTGACTTATCTTCACTGTGGTTGTGTGATTCTGTGGTTTATTTTCATTTCTGTGAAATAACCTCTTTTTTTTCTGGGACATATTACAGATGTGTCAAAGTGTTGTCTTTGTGTCTGCATGAACGGGTGCACATATTCCAATGATAATTTTTTTCATTTCTAAGTTATTACTTGTTTGAATGCTTTGTTGTTGAGTGTGTATATGCTTAGGAATTTTTCTCTTGTTTATATTTATAGGTGTTGTTCATGTGAATATCATCATTCATTCATTTTATCATTTTCCACTTATATCATTATATCATTGATTACACCTGATATTGTTTGATGGTTCGAGTATGTTTATGGAGTTTGTACAGTGCTAAACAAATGAAACTAAGAACTGGTGGCAGCTTACCATAACTGGTGCAGGAGTGTGATACATTATTGTACAGTGCACATTTAATTTAAAATTTGTTGAGTATGGATTGAAGAACTGCCTGTGGAACAGTAATTGGCAAAGAAAGAACTGTATTGAATAAGTTTTCTGGTTTACAGTAAGTGTATGGATATGCTTATACTAAAGGATGTGTTTGTATGGTTAAAGAAGACTGGTGTTGATGAACGCATGTAATCAGTCTGCTCTAGAGATGAGAGGCTGTGTTGCAAGTTGAATACGGTGGTGATGGTGCAACCCTGCACGGCTTGGGCTGGCCATGGTGTGACCTAAACCTCATTAAGAAGCACAGGTGTGCCCTAGGCATTGATAACAAGTCATGGATTATCCTAGACCTTGTTTACGAGCCAGGGTGTGTCCTCAACCTCAAATCAGGGTGCCCTAACTTTGTTAACAAGCTAGGCTGTCTTAGCTATTGTTTACAAACCAGTCCTAGTCTTTAACAAGCAGCTAGACCTGATTAACAAACCAGGGTATATCCTAAATCTGTAATTGACAGTGTTGGTCTTAGACCATGCTTTTGGGTCGGGGTATACTCCAGACTTAACAAGCCAATGGTGTCTTGGACTTCATTAAGTGCTAGGGTGATGTATTAGACATTGTAACAAGCCAGGTTGCGTCCTAGACCTCATAAAATCCATGTAGACATTGTCCACAACCAATATGTCCTAGATCTTAAAAACTGTTCTAGACCTTGTTTAACAGGCATATGTTTGTGCTAGCACTTAGTTACAGATTATAGCAGTTACATTCATAAAGATGCTAACATTTTTGCTGTGCCCAGGTAAATGCAAGACCAATGATAATCTAATTGGAACCTGACTACAATTGCGTAATGCAGATGAACAATCTAAGCTCTCCTGTTGGAAGATGACTAACGATATCTGTATTTGTGCAGGAATTGAGAGTAATTAATAACTCGCCAGTCACGCACTGGAATGAGTGGTTTACGTTATGATCTTTGTTCAGCATATGATATAAATCTCGTCAATTAATTTTATCTGATTAACTGTATCCAACTGATGCTTCTATACTAGGGGATTTTTTTTTTATGTTTGTGTAAACAAGACATAATTGTCTGGTCAGGGTATATATACATATCGGTCCCTGTTTATTCCATAATGTTTTTGACTTTGAAATTACTTATTTTTTCTAAACCTTAATATAACCAAGATGTTTTCAGAGGTTTCGGTTCGCTAAATTTAGGTATTGACAACACTGCATAAACTACTGGCAGATGCTTAATAGATAAACAAAATCAACTTATTTCATTGCCATATTTAAGTGGATTTTTTTTTATAAGAAATATTGCTTGTGTGTTTTTATTATTCTGGTGTATGTGCTTAGTTTAAAACATGTTCAACATAGCTGTAGAATTCCTCAGAATAAAGAATTCAACTTGTTTTGGGGGTAAATACATCGGGAGTATTTATATCATGTCATTTAATTCATACAACATGAATTTTTTCTACAGACGTTCAATACTATTAGTCGGGTAAAAATACCAGATTCCATGCAATGTGTGTTTTTGTATATGTTCATGTAACAAAGTGCAGCTTTTGTAAATATTTTTGTACGTGTTGTATAGTGATAACTGTTTTGTACATAAATGTCTGTACTTGTAACTGCTTTATGAACTAATGCAATTTGGTATTTGCTCATTTGATGAACTAGATGTTTGAAAGACTGTACCTCCTTGACGTGTAAATGCTTAACGTTAAATTATTTATATATGGAAGACTTGACAGCTTGTGATGTGTGCAAGTGCTATTAAGTTGAGCTTTCTGCTGTTTTCATTCCATCAGTATAAACTGACATTGCCTGGAGGCTGTGTTGCGATAAAAGTATACATGATACTTGAAATAATTGTGAACCTATTTATGGAAATGTGTGAATATGTATGTAAAATTACTTGTAAATATATGTAGTTGACACCTTGAAGTATGTGGCTGAACAACAGTTGTGCATTGTCACTTTAACATTATAACCAAGCTCCCTTTTGAGTTGTTAATTGTACTTGGTAAGTAGTAACGTGCACTTGTTATTGTATGCAAACTAGCTTTCTAGTCCTGGCATTATTTTGAAAGCAAGTGGTTTTTATTGTGAATCAAAATGTTTGTTGACATCAACTGTGTAAAATCTTCACTGCCGTTTACATTTGAGCTTGTTAATACAATTAAATTGCGTGACCTGTATGAACAGCAATCTCGTCATCTCACAAAAACATTAGACCACAGTACTGAGATAAATGTGTTTAAATACTAATGTTTTCTTTATTTGAATTCTGATTGCTATCTTGAACACCATTAGATTACTACTACTACTACTACTACTACTAACCGGCCTCGATGGCATAGTGGTCTAAGCTGTCAGTCTGAAAAATAAGGCTGGTAGGTACTGGGATCGTATCCCGGTACCGCATCCCACCCAGAGCTAGTTTCTAATCACTCAATGGGTAGGTGTAAGGCCACTACACCCTCCTCCTTCTCACTAACCAGTA
>JAUTBW010109373.1:0-15444 GCA_032361425.1 Peltospira smaragdina | reverse complement strand
TATTATTATTATTATTATTATTATTATTATTATTATTATTATTATTATTATTATTATTATCATCATCATCATCAATTGATAGACATCATATGTGATCCTACTTCCACTTGTATTTTAATTAATATTTTAATTTTAATTTCTTGGTCTTTAAATGTTAGGAAGCATAAAGTATTTGTAATATTTGCTAAGGCCATTATATGATACTTTATGCCTAATTTTAGAAGATAAATTGGCAGATTTTTCTTTCGGTTGTGAGTACAAGAAAAACCCCAGTGACTTACTAATGGAGACATTTTAACATTTATAGTATGGGTGAGAAGCACAATGTGACTTGCCTACCAAACATAAACTAACTGTAGTAGCCAGCATTCCTACAGGTATCCTCCCCAACATGATTGATTAGGGAAAGCGTAGTGAAAAACAGCACACTATATCCTGTATAATGGTGCTGTGACATGAAACATAAAACACATGGCCAGCTAGTCTTGCCACATATTTAGTCCATCCTTCTACCAGTACATAGTGCTGTACACAGCAAGACTGGAGGCCAGTCATTGATTAGAGCAGCACACTGCTGTCTTGACAGGTGCAGTCAGGTTGACTTGCTACACACAAGACATTGTGCCATACCTACAGTCCAACCGGATACACAGCGCTTCCTAGTTGTATGTCAGTCAGAGGGAATCTCGTTCATCAGTGGAAGAAATCTCATGTGGAATCTTAAACAGTGTTATCTCGTTCATCAGGCTTGGGATTCCCTATCAGATCGGTGGGTCAGTCTGTGCTGGGAGTATGTTATTCTGCGTGGTTTTTGTCCATCGATGTACGGAAATTAGGAAATTCATATGTACAGTTTTGGTCTCTAGTGGGAATCCTGCGTGGGTGTTGTTATTGCCAAGAGTTTTGTGGGAATTGTTTTTGAGCTCGTTTTTATAGCTTCCAAGGATCAACTGTCACGTAAACATATAACGGCGGCAGCAGATCTGTTGGCTGCAGATAGACTGGCAGTGGAGGTTCTGGCTGCAGATGTGTGGTAAACTGTCTTCGCTGCCAGTTTGCCTGTCTTCATGAAGTCTTAGAGTGGCTTTGTCATTCGAAACAATAAGGGAGATACAGTTAGTACAGAAATATACTTTTAAATTGTATTCTGCATTGGCATTTATGATGTGACATGATCAGCGGTTGTGATCGGCAGTTGGTCGAAGTTGTTTGAAGGTTTTTTATAAGTTTACTGGAGTATATTCCAATGTATACACCACCAGCAGGATGTGCTTTTACGTTCTTGGATATCTCTGGCTGTGACGACACTAAGTATGTTTTCTGGTGACATCCTCTTGAAGCAAGCATGACCTCCAGTCTTCCTTCTGTGCACTTCTTCCACTTGTATTCTTCTCATTATTAGTATTGCTAACACTTTCATCTTCTCGTTAGTGTGTCTTAGCCAAATACTTTTTAGATATTCTGTTGATCATCTGTCTGTCATCTGTGTACTGTAGTATCGATGGGTTGTGTTGTACTCTTGATTCATTCTTTCATTTACCATATGCTGGAAAGTTCATTCAAGACACTTAATAGCATACTTGTTTGATCACGTGTAAAATTCATGAATGTATCTACTAACTTAGTTGCATTTAGCAGTGCTTCACTTTAATGCTGATTAAACCTGACAACAGCAACAATAGTGAGCAATGAGGGATTGATATTTGAAAGAAAAATCTTATGTAAAGTTACTACCACACTGTAGTCAGATTTTCAAAGTTAGCAGTAACAAACATTCACATTATGTCTGCTGTTAGTAAGATACCTGATGTTGGATTCAGTAACATCCCAGTAAAACAAAAGATGGTAGCAAGCCAAGGAAAATCTCGTTTGTTAAGGATGAGGTTTTTTGAACCAGTGGACATTATTTTAAGCTGTTTCCCTTGTTTTGGAATGGGATATACTGATGACAGGTAGGTTATTTTAAACAGCATTTTTAAAATACCATACTCAAGGGATAAAGTTGCTTAAACAAGATATTTTTGTATTGCGTTGGTTGCTTTTAAAGTAGATTCAAAGCAAATAAATTGTTATTGAACATAAATAGATTTTAAAAATTGTGATACTGTATTATTGCTAATATAATCCACACTCTCAGCTCTAGGAGATTGTAAACGTTAGATGTTAAAACATGTATTTGTTACATAAACTTTACTCTTCAATAAATAACTTAATATACTGGGTAGGCACAATTTACATTACATGAAAGTTGCTGGATGTAGGCTATGCATCTTCATAGAAAAATATATCAGTATTTTCATTTCTACATTTTGTGTTTTCAGATAACTATTTAATTACTAATGTATGATGCTATATTTACATGAAGTAATTTTAAATGTTCTAACCAGGATTAATACACTTTAACAAGACAATTGAATTTATTTGTATTGGAAGTATATATACGCACGTCATAATGTTAGTGTTGTATGGGCATGGTTAACATATGTGACACCTTAGTGCATTCACTAATATTAATATTATTACTTTATGTCTAAGTACAATTTACTTTATTAATACTGGAATTCTGGCTTGCTGCCAATACATTAATTTCTAGATCAAAATAAATAAAATCAGCCATAATTAATCCTGTGTAAGTTCTCTTAATGCTTATCCACTTTTCTTTTTGTATAATTTTTGCTTAGTTTGTATATTTTTTGTACATTTTCTTTTAATTTATATGGATATTATGTGTATATTTAGCATTTAAATTGTGTACTTATGGGTCACAAGTCTATAAAGTAAATAAACTAAAATGTAAGTGAACTCAGATGTACGGTTAATGCAGTGTTTTAAAAACAGGTTCTTAATAATGCACTGAACATACATTGGCATCGAAATTATTTTAAAAATCCATGAAGCTCATTACAGTTAATTAATTATATGCTCTCTAAAATTTACAATGTCATACTTGGTTGAATATATTATTGATTACCAGCATTTTAAGATATGTCATTTTACTTTCATTACCCTCTGGCATAATCCCAGATTTCAACTTAAATCTTCAAGGCATTGGCTTTTAGAGCAAAATATGTAAACAGTAAGCTTGATGAAATTATGTTATGACTCATCCTGATGTATATAGAGATAACGAAAATGAAATAATCAGGGGAGAACAATAAAATTAGGATGTATTATATGAAAATGGTAAACAAAATAGTGATTACTTGGTGCAGATGATAATTAAGTGAAATATTTGTCATTTATCTTAAACAGAAACAAATGATAAAATGTTTTATTTAACAGAGCATTTCATTTAATGCATTTATGGTTGTGTAACATTTTGAAAAGGATTATAAACATGAGTGGAAGTCTGCTGTTGTTGTACAGTGGACTGTTTAGAGGTTTAGACTATATTTGGTAATAGATAGGATGTTACATACTACAGCTGTGTCTGAAACATTTTATTATAAAAGGCCATTCTCACAATATAATGTTAGTAATATATTTAAATTGAACATGACAATCCAGAAAACTGTTCATACAAATAATTTGTAAAAAAACAACAAAAACCAACAACATTTTAAATAACTAATAAAGAAATATAGTTTTTATAAGATATTAAAATATATTAAATATTATTTTTATAAGATCAGATAAAAGCTAATAAAATACTAGATAGGATTATAGGTAATCTACTTTCATGCATTGCTTAATCAGTCTAGCTCTAATGACTTCTAGGTTATTCTTTGAAGTGCCAAAACCTGGCTGTCACTTATTTGTTAGAGCATCCAAGTGTAAAAACTTTTGACAAGTGATTCTTTGTCACCAACTATTGGGAAGGAAGGAAAGAAATGTTTATTTAACGACATACTCAATACATTGGTGTATGGTTATATGACGTCAGGCATATGGTTAAGGACCATGTAGATAGTTAGAGAGGAAACCCACTGCTGCCACTTCATGGACTACTCTTTCTGATTAGCAGCAAGGGCTCTTTCATATGCACTATTCCATAGACAGGATAGCACATGCCACGGCCTTTGATATACCAGTCATTGGGCACTGGCTGGAATGAGACATAGCCCAACAGGTCCACCATCTGGGATCAATCCGATGACCCACCACGCCATGAGCGAACATGCTTACCAATGCTCTAACTATATTGGGATATAATTTAGATATTGACAGATGAGAGCAAAAAACCTTCACAAACTGAGTTTATATAATATACTGGATTTCTTTGAGTTCTAAGAACTTGTGTTTTAAAAAAATGTATTTATGTTGTACTTATTTTGTTGCAGAAGTTGGCTGTATTTATTCATGTTCAGAAGAGGTGAATATTTCCATTGCTACATCCAAAATTTTCCTTATCTTAATTTGAAGATTTTATTTCAATTTATTTTGATGTCTCATTTAATGCAAGAACATACCTAGTCGATTTTACAATATTGTGTAATATGTGTATATCATTTTTAATAACCTGTGTCTGATGTATTTAACCAGAGTATCATTCATTCTATTCTTTCATTCATTTATTCATCAGTTCAGTGTTTGACAACCAGAATAGTCACATACAATATGCATGTACAGTAGGATACTAATCCCCTGGTGAATCAGTTTGTGTAAAGGTCAGGACAGATCAGCTGTCTGATTGGTTGTAACAAGAGCAGTTACACCACACTATTTCTAGTTGTTATGTAAGCTGGTGTTAGGACATGGTCATATGGTCATCTGAAACATGCTCTGAATTAATAACTCTTGGCCTAGATGATATTTAAACCTTGTAGTTGTATTGATGTTATCACATGACCTATCTATAACTACTGACTGTCACAGTTGTACGTACACTTTCAGAAAACATTTTCTTCAGATTTGCCTCACAATTTTTGTGTGATTTGCCTCACAAATTTCAAAGAGATTACTACACAAAGTGTAAATCATTTAAAACTATTTGTTATTTAGTTTCTACTTAATCAAATATTTCAAAAATGGCTGGACTTTCCCAAAAGGACAGAATATACATTGATCTGTGATATGAAAGGTACATGTTTACTGCATTGCAAGTGCAAAGGTAGTTTAAATAAATGTGATAATGAAAAATTAGAATGCCAAGAGGACTCTTTTTAAATATAGTAAGACCAACATAAAGTTCAGCAAGAGTTAAAATTATCGTAACATATTTCAGTATTTGTTTTTTTACCATGACTTTGGAAAATAATTTATTCTGATTGGTCATTGAGGTGTTGAATTTACGATAAACAGCCTCTGATTTAATTGGCTGATTTGCCTGCATATGAATATGTTTTATCAACAAAGAATTTAACAGGAATGTCACCTTTGACATTGAATTCTAATGAAGACAAATAAAGTTTTTAAAAATGCATTAATTTAAAGTCAGACTGTCTGGTTTGTTGGAAAACTACACGCTATCTTAGCTGATATTTGGGTGGATTTTAAAAAAAAACACACACAAAAAAACAAGCGAAAAACAACCAACATATCCACTCAAATGTATTCACATTTGAGAGGATTATTCACATGTTTGATGCTGTTGTTCACTCATCTATGCTATGTGAGGAGCTATGCCACAGTAATGATACTAACAGTGTGCTTGTGTTGTTTATTACAGTGATGGCGGCTTCTTGTCTCATAACTCATCTCGCGACACCTACCCAGCTCCCATCCCGACCAAGATCGTCAACTTCAACTCCAAGGAGGAGACGGTTCGCTCTGACCCCTACTACGACCTGCCAGCATATAATGAATACCTGGTAAGTAACCACTCACACCTTAGACAGATTGTGTTACCCAGTTTATGACTGGTCCCTGAAATGTTTACCAGACATATTGTTGTAATCTTATTGCCAAAGTGTGTGTGTTAGAGATTGGAAAAATGTGTATGGTTAAGGGAATCTGATTAAATAAATGTGATAATGAAAAATTAGAATGCCAAGAGGACTCTTTTTAAATATAGTAAGACCAACATAAAGTTCAGCAAGAGTTAAAATTATCGTAACATATTTCAGTATTTTTTTTTTTTTTTTTACCATGACTTTGGAAAATAATTTATTCTGATTGGTCAGAACCAATTAAATAGTGGTAAAATTATTGGTGAATCTACTAGTGGTTCTAGTATTGTTTCTTGTACAACAGAAAATTAATTCAGATAGTTCTAAATTGTAAATGTTGTAAATTTTAAACAACTGAATAAAGTTAATAGTACCAAATGTGTCCAGTAGAAAGGGCTTCACTGTATTTGTATCCTGTTTTAAAAAGAGCACTCACTCACTCACTCACTGTACAGGACTAGGTACACCACTGACTGCAGGTTATGTGTAATCATTCTTGTAGTTGAACCTACAGCCACACCACAGGTCAGAGGTCATCAAAAAACAAACATGCCTGCTGTGATAATATTTGAAAAAGGAATGTGGAATTTATGTCCATACCCATGGACAGATTACAGACATTATGTATTACTGTACAGACCATTACTTCATAGTACACACACAGTATATCCATCAGTAGTTTACCACATGTTTTGATAAGCTGTATAGACACTGTATAATCCTACCTGAATTAAACAATTACTGAAAAGAAGGAATTTACTATTTTTAAAAATTACTTTATGGAAAAAACAAGTTGATGTTAAAGGATGAAGTAGAAATGTTATTTTCTCAACCATTGTCTGATAATAATACAGTCTGATTAATCATTACTTCAAATCAGCCATATATGTAGCCCACCTTTTTTAAAACCATCATTATATTTTAATACCACAAACGACAAACATAGCTCTGATTCTGAATATATTCATCTGTGTTTACTACCAGTTGTTGTTAATTGTTGATAAGGTTTTATTTAAAAAACAACCAAAGTAAAAATATATTGATTAATTACTGACTGTAGAATGTTGAACGTTTGTTAATAATTATAGACTCAGCCTTAGAACATGCTATATGTTTTCATTTGTAATAGTGGGTCATTTATACTCCTTCTTCCACAGTCTGTATTAAAAACCAGCTTGACAGTTACATTTTCCAAATTAACTTTTTGTAATATTTTAAATTGCAATTTGACACTCAAGTTTCTGTATAGAGAAAAAATATAACACATTCAGCATGTTTAAATATAAACTGCCTTGCCAGCATTGAGTAAAAGATATAACACATTCAGCATGTTTAAATATAAACTGCCTTGCCAGCATTGAGTGAAAGATATAACACATTCAGCATGTTTAAATATAAACTGCCTTGCCAGCATTGAGTAAAAGATCCCCACAGCACAACAGCGAGATTAAAAAACATACACACACAAAGCAGAAGTAGATAACCCATCATTTTTCATCTAGCATTTCATTTGGTGCATGTCGTCTGAACTAAATGCTGAATTATTAAATGTCTTCTGGAAACTGGTGCTATTAATTTCAGGCAGTCACAAAATACATTCTTTCTTATATTAACTTAATGGTCTCAGTTAATGTGCATGTCTTCTTTCCTATAGATAAATGGTTTGTCTTAATTTCATTAATGAAGCTTCGCTGACTATCTCTGGTTTGGTACTCCTACAAGCGGAAACTGGCTAATGCAGTGGTGTTGAAAAATATCGATCCCACCCAGATCCTTTATTAGATTATACATGTTGAAAGGCTTAATCAAACAATATGGATTTCGTGTAGGCAGAGTATGCAGTGTGGATTTGTATCAGGTGGAGTTTTATTAATACAATAACATTAGAAAAACAGTTTTTCTATGTGGGTGTAATGTAGGTCAGTAGTGAAGTTTTTGAATGTGGTGTGGCAAGTTACAGATGCATGGTGATAATCATAAAGTAGACAATAATTATCTGAACTGTTGCTGAAGGTGCAGTGAGTCTGTAGGGATGACAGTTGAACATAGCTGCTGATGCAGTTGATTATAGGTGATGTAATTGACTTTAAATGCTATAGGTAAAGTCTTTAGTAGATCATAGGTGCAGTGATGCAGTTTGTAATTGACTTTAAATGCTATAGGTAAAGTCTTTTGTAGATCATAGGTGCAATGATGCAGTTTGTAGATGTAGGTAGTCTTTTGTAGATCATAGGTGCAGTGACTCAATTGTTTGTAGATGTAGATAAATTGTTAGTCTTCAGTATATGTAGACCATAGGCACAGTGATGTGTATAGAAGAAGCTGAAAATGCTGTGTAAAGTGTCCTTGACCTATGACCGATGTTAATGGGAGGGAAACAATACAAAAACAAAAAATAACAAGTTTTTTTGTAGATCAATTTGTTCTTATTAATATAGTGAGATGTAAATGTAGCTCTGTTGTAGAACCAATGGCCACAAACATTTTGATTTAAATGACATTTTAAAATTATTTATTTCACATTTCTAAATTCACTACTGAGAACATTTTCAAACTGCTGTTGCATTTTAGACTTTATTCCTATTAGTTATAACAATCAAAATTTGATTGAATAGAGATTTATGAGACCACAGCCCAACTATTTCTTTTTGCTGTGTAGCATCTTCCCACAAATGTGATCATTCATACTTAATTTCTTTTCTATCAGTTATTAAAGATTAGCTGCAATAAAAATTAACTGACCTTCGGAATTATTAAGCATATCAAGTATCACTTGCTGCTAATGGAATAATGTTACATTTAGTAATAGTGGTCAACAACATATATCAAATATTTTATAGCACGCCAGAACTTGCCAAAGATATGTTAACAATTTGTTTAATGGTTCTGTGGAATTTCACCCATTTATGGGTGCTGTAAGCTACTTTCAGCTTAACTTTATATCTGAAAACATAATCCATAGCAATTTTGCTATTTTTGTCAAAGAAGCCACAATTCCATTAAATTGACACAAATAATCATTGATTTCTACAGTGTGCTGTATATGATGTGAGTTTGTCACATACAGATGTATTGTAATTTCTTGGATTATCTAGGAAAATGCCTTGCCAGATTAAACCTTCTGTATTTTCCTTTTGAAGATAGTGTTTACAATTCAGCATTTAAAAAAAAAAAATTTAATCTGTGTTTATTTAGTGACAACATTATTAAAGTATACTTGTATGCAGCATCATCTTACCAGTATTTGGCTTTCAGCCATTTACAGCCATGAAGCAGTAGGCCATTGGATCAGTTTGACTTGGTGGACCTTTTGAGCAGTTTCTTATTACAGCCACTGCTTTTACATTTGGTATACTAAAGGCCATGTACCATCTTGTCCATTAGATTGGAAAGAGTAGCCTATGTAGCAGTGAGCTTCCCCTGAATGGTCCTTAACCATGTTTCTGATTCCAAATAGCCGTAATAAAAACATGTTGAATGTGTTATTAAAAACTGATAACACACATTTTACGTCTTTCCTTTCTTAATTTATTTGCATGTTGTTTACAACCTTATTTATCTCCAGCATATATAACCTATAACACTGATTCAGTTTCTTAAGATTTCCTTTATAAATAGGTTTGAATGTATATTGCTTTAAGCTTAGTACTAGGTTATTGTGTTTTGTAAACCAGAATGTGATGGTTAAATGACTCGCTAGATGTGGTCATTTCCCTCATGTATGTGGTATCCTTTTAAAATCATCTTAATCTCCATAAAAACCATTATGGGTCCAGATATGGTTTTTGCTGTGTGGAGTGTTACAAAGATAACCCTCCCTGCGGACAGTATTGTTCGTCATGGTTACCCAGGAACAGGTGCGGTTATATTGAATTGAGTCAGTGGGGCTTGAATTAAATATTGATGTATGGATGAGTTGGTGGCTGGTTTATGATGTTCAGCACAGGTCCTGAAATCTGATCTGGTCTGCGGTGATCAGCAACTCAGCATGTGAAGGTGTTAATTATCTATCAATAAAAGATATGTTCTCTGGTGTTCAATAAGACCGCATATTTAAATTATTTATCAGTTAAAGGTGTGCATTCTGGTCATTAATCAGTAAGACCTGCATATTGATGTATTAAATATTTAATAGTTAAATGCACACACTTTCCTGTTTCCTACTGGTAAGACTTAATTAATTACTAATTGTTAATCAGTTAAAGACATATATTCTCATTGGTGATCATTTATGATGTTAATTATTTATCAGTTCTCATTGGTAATCAGTAGGATTGCATATTAGTTTAAATTATTCATTAGTTATATCTATAACAAGTTAACTGACTCCAAATCTATATTTAAAAAAAAGAAAAAAGTATTGGCTTTTCCAAAATCTGAAGCCAAAAATTGATTTTTATTCCATGCATTCTACATGTAACTTTTTGTACTGTTCCTGTGTCAAACATTTTGACGTCTGTCGGTTGTTCTCCTCTGTCAGATATAACTAGCTGATTGAGCTATAGGGCTTGTACATAGCATGCTACATTACTCAGGGCATTCATTGGTCGGAAGAGATTTGCCGAGATCAATGGACCTGTAACTGAGGAAGCCAGATATGTCATGTTCATTATAAGGTTGAATTCCTATTTGCACCATTCTTTGGTCCTAGTTCTGTTTTTCAAATAACAACTTGTAGAAATTTAATCAACCTTAATCCACCTCACTGACTTTGAAATGAACTGATATTGATTTCTGTAATTACCAAGTACCACTATAATTACTATTTATTATTTTCCTCCATGAACACCAAAGTTATTATTAACATTAATAATCATCATCAGGAGAAAACGTACTGAATACAAATATTTTTAAAGTTTACTTCAGATTTAGGTAATACACATGTACATCTTTTTCTTATTGGGGAATGTGGAGTGTTCTATAATCCATTTTTTTTTTTTTTTAAATCGTTACAGTTTGTGAACAGTCATTTGAAAAATATTTAGAATGATATCATTTGAAAGTAAGATAACCTAATCCTGTCATATTATTTATAGCTGTCCCCTGCAACAGTATGTACATAAATTCACGAAATTTATGTATACACTCGCCATAAAATACCGCCAGTGCCTGTATCGTGACATTCTGATTAGACTAGGAAGTAAGAATCCACAAATCACACTGGCAAATTGTTCTGCATTTGAACCAGGAGAGGCACGTAGCTCAAGGGTAAAGCAATCGGTTGTCGGATCAGTCCCACATGGTTGACCCATAGTATGTGTTGTCCTTAGTGTGGGGTGGAGCATATAAAAGATTCATTGCTGCTTATTGGGAAAAGAGTCCATGTGGCAGCAGCAGCCTTTTTATCTAAATGTTCTGACACCATTTATTAAAATGTAAAAAAAAAAAAAATTCTCTCTTGAACTGGAAATATTTTAAACAAGTTCAAGTACCGGTAAGCTATTTTAGAATTGTGTGTGTGTGTGTGTGTGTGTGTGTGTGTGTGTGTGTGTGTGTGTGTGTGTGTGTGTGTGTTACATTAGTTAAAATACTGTACAATGTTTACATTATTGGGATTGAAAAAAAAATCAACTACTACATAATATATAATAATATGTATTCCTCCCCTCCCCCTACTCATTTAGTGGTAATCCAGAAACTCACCTACACCCAGTCCTATGTCAGCCCCTGAATTCTTGTAAGTAAATATAAGCTGTAGTGATCACAGCTGGGTGAGAATAAGACACTTGTTACAGCACAGGAATGTAATTTGCACAATGGAATTAATTAATAAGGCAAACTTGAGAGCAGTCTGACCTGAACATAAGTCGTCCTGTCAGGTGAGTAGCCGTGGTATTTGTGACGCTGAGCTTAGCTTGCCTTGTCTAGCGTGGCTACCTTTGGAATGCGTTCACCACTAAATATAGGACTCCCCTTTGCAGTGACAATGGGGGGAATACCACAACACTTGTGACAGAGACTTGAGCTGGAGGTAGTGGTGGTGGATTTCAGCTTACAACCACCATGTCATTGTAATAATACGAGGGTCAGGTGGCTTTCACTGTTAGAAGCAGGAAGGGGGCCATATAGCTGTCAGTTTATGAAAATATAAAACACTGCATTCATGAGAGTTTTCTTTTTCCCCTGCTTTTTTCTTGTCAACTGTGAATACAATAACTCAGGAAAAATGGTACAATCAAGGCTTTTGTGCCTTCTGTGATGGGCCCATCCTTTTTTAAATCTTGAAATGGAATTGTGGGAACACACCGTCAATATAGCTGTGTTATTATTAAATTATGTTGGATGGTGTTTACTGGCATGGATTTAACAGTTTTAACTCTCCAGAAGAAATTGTGTTATAGATTTCTGTTTGATCTACTGAGAAGGATTTTGCTGTTTATTTTTTTTCACTGGAAAGACCAGGAGTGTTATACCTGTGATGTTATTACGGTCAGATATGCATGACTGATTTTGCCAACAGCAGGCTATTGGCCAACTCTTCATCAATGTATCTGTCATAGGACAGCTAGTTTTCCGGTGTTCTGTATTGATTCCTCCAATTAACGGCAGTAAAATCTGCAGTGCTGCAAAGCCGGGCCAGTACGTTTAATTCCACTATAGCCAGTTGACATAATAAGGTCTACACAGCAGTGTCTACGTAACCAGACAAAAGATCTTTATCACAGCGGACTGGGGGAGATTTCACATGACACTAATATAGGTATAGGCTGTGTAGCAGAATGAGATTTGTAGCTTCATTTGGTGGATATGAGAGTGCGATTTCTGGCTTCATCTAGTGAATATGGAACTGGGATTTACTTCACACACAGGTGGTAGGTGTTCACTGATTGCAGGTGTTACTGGAGCCACCATGATGCAGTGGTGATTATATTGGCCACTCCCTGATGATTTATCTAGCCGTTGGGCATGGGTATGGACAAGGGGATTCTATTGGAATGGACTATGCTAGTTTTTATGGCAACTCCATTAGATAAGCATTGTGTAAAATCAAAATCAAACGGTAGTACTGTGAGTTCGAAGGAGAAGGTGTTTGTAGTGAAGCCCAAGCCGAAGCCAGTAATAAGGCGGCGGGACTGCGTGAGGGTTAAGCGCAAGTTGTGTAACAATGATGTCTGTGATAAAAACACTTCCAGTAGTTTACTACGGAGCTTGTATCTAGCCGCAGAGTCAGACTCTGGTGATCCTCCAGTCTCATCACCTGGTGACGACCATTCAGGTCCATCGTTAGAGCTGAGGCGCAAGTCCTGGCTCAGTTTAGTGAACAAATGTGCAAATCATAGTCACATTAATGGAATAAAGTCTTTCACTGAGGTACAGCATGGCCAGTCTGTATCTGGCTTAGCACAGAAGCATAATACCAAAGAACAGCATGAAAAACTATTGTCAAATAATCATATTGTGAATGAAAAAACACAAATGGTGATAAAATCCATACTAAAAAAGTATGCAGTGGATACAGCACGTAAAACAGATGTTAAAAACCGGTCAGGTAATTCTGTGACAGATGGGTTGACAGTGGCTGTGCCACGCAGTGTGCCAAATACAAGTGTGTCAAAGGAACCACCAAAGGTCAAAGTAAAATCGGACGATGATAAGGAAACCGATTATCTTGCTGAGCTGGTTTTGAAGCAGTGTCGAATTGGATCATCCATTGCTTTTGGATTGTATGGTGTTCAAAAAGATCTGGTTGGTTTTGGCATATAATTTGCTTAAATATTTAAATACCGTATTCGATATATTAAGCGCCCTGGCACTTACAAAATATATTTAAGGGGGAGCTTCTTGAGGACCAAGTAATGTAAATAAAACGACACCATTGTATTTTGTTTTGAAATGTAAATGCCTCCAAACGACCTATTTATGTTACCGAGATGCTATAAGGCAATAATAATTTTATTCCGTTAACATTTGGTATGAAAAACAATTACAGGTATGTGGCAGTCACAATTGAAAAAAACCATCAGAATGTTTTATGATTATCATGAAATTTGGTAATCATGTAGTGATTGTTGAAAAAAAAAAAAAAAAAAAAAAAAAAAAAAAAATAAAAATAATAAAAAGTAAAAAAGAAGAGAAACAGAAAATAAAAATGAAACATTTGCAGTATTTTTAAAATTATATTATCGTATGACATTTTTGGTGTGAGGACAAGGTGTTCATGCTTTTTGTGAGGTTACCGGTAAACATAAATTTCCAGCTGTTGCAGAAAGCCTTAGAAGTCCATGTTTATTACATTGCACAAGACAGCTAAAATTGACACCATGTTTGAAAACACTATTTTCGTCACATTACCTGTATAAATTATGACAGTCTTACTGTCGGCAGGTCCTTGTTGCGGGGGGGTAATTAAGTTTTGTTTTTCATCATTTTTACATGGGGGGGTGGAGGCGGTTATTGGAGCAGGGCGCTTAATACGTCGAATACAGTATATATTTTATGCTGGAGTGTTAGTAAAAATTTATTAATCCATTAATTAATTAATTAATTTATTCATTCATAAAAAATGCTAGCACAATAGGAACAACACTAAAATATTCAGGATGCCTAGTGCAACTCCAATAAAGTTGAAATAGAAATTTAATATATATCAGTTGTTTTATTATATTAGATTTATTTTATTATAAATAGTTTGATAATGTTTTTACGTAAGAATTTAAAGTTTTATATGATTTTAACAATATTAGTGTACTGTTGAAAGCACAACATTTTAAAATAGGTTAAAATATATTACATTTAAAAGCCGATGAACATAAAAATATTAGTTGTACATCGTACATGAATAAACTATGACAACCATGATGTAATTATTAAAAATAAATGTGTTCAGTAACAGAAAACAGCTATTGTGAAATCATGCACGTTGTAAAATCACATACCAAATATTCAGAAATATATTTAGTCATTTATTTAAAATTCAAGAAAAATAAACTAAAATAGTTGTCAACACAAATTTTTTAATTCTGCTGCAAAATTTTTATTCACACACATTAACAAAAGCTGAAGTGTAATTGAAATATAAAAATGTCGTAATGTTTGCACGAAACATGTATTACCTGACTCGTTTGCAGTGACTTCCCAACCATGACACAAAAGCATGCATCTAAAGAAAGGAGTGTCTAAGTCTTTTCAGTTTAACATTTTAATGTGTCACTTGAAGTGTGTCCACACACTATTTCACCTCTCATGCTTGTATAGGTTTAATTTTGAAATACTCTTCAGAGCATTACAGTGTCTGAAAATAATGTGTTGTGTGGATTGATTTAATTCTGAGTCACTGAATTCAACATTTTAGATTTTTTTTTTAAATGAAAGTTATGTAATTTTGACCTTTTAATTTTAAATTTATTATTTTTCCTTAGGCTGCTTTTTATTACTATTATTATTTTATTTTTTTTCTCACTCCCCGTCTCCACTCTTCATCTCGTTTTTTATCTCTGATCTTCAATATCTATCGCTAGTAGTGTTAGGTTGTATATTCAACTTTTATTTTAATGGCTGTTATGAGCCTTTGTGTGTGTGTGTGTTTGTGTGTGTGTCTGTCTCTCTCTCTCTGTGTGTGTGTGTGTGTGTGTGTGTGTGTGTGTGTGTGTGTGTGTGTGTGTGTGTGTGTGTGTGT
>JAUTBW010109262.1:0-15444 GCA_032361425.1 Peltospira smaragdina | reverse complement strand
TAGTAGTAGTAGTAGTAGTAGTAGTAGCAGCAGCAGCAGCAGCAGCAGCAGCAGCAGCAGCAGCAGTAGTAGTAGTAGTAGTAGTTGTAGTAGTAGTATTTATTTATTTATTTTATTTTATTTTATTTCTTAATATAAAAAAATAATATTAAATTCACCTGAGACAATTAATTTTGAGCTCGTTTGTCTGATTTTAGCTATCTGTTTTACAGGTGCAATATCATGTGATCAAATACGAAAACAGTTTGGCCTTGACATCAGACTGGTCAACATGAAGTGGAACATCAGTGGCTTGAGAGAGAACTCACCACCAGATGTGGATTCCCTCCTGGACGAGTTAGGACTTTTGATGCAAAAGTAGTAAAATTATATTATCAATAAACATATTAGATAAAATGTGCCATAATATTTTATTAAAATGATAACAGAAAATATAAGAAATATATTCTGTACACTTAAAGAGCAATTTAGACAGTTGTTTTGTGTTTATTTTTTTATTGAAATACATTTTGTTGTGAATATCAGGCGTTTAATATCATACCAATCTATGATTATGGTTTATACTTTCTGTTTTAATATTTCAGTGTTTGGAGTGATTAACTTTTTGTAAAATATTAAAAAAGCATCACAAATCTCAAAAATGTATTCTAAAATATATAGTGGAATTAGCTGATAAATTTTGATTTAATTTTACATATTTATAAAAATAAAAATAAAGGTAGAATGAATTTGTTTTATTTATTATATTACTGTGGAATCATTATTATATACATTACTGTATTTTGTATCTTTGATATTAAAATGTCGAGAATATTTTTATTATTTAATAACTTAGAACAGTTAATCCAATTACCAACTGTGAACAAATCACACCTTATAATGTACTGCATTAGCTACACCAATTGGTTAAAAAACATAGCACTTCAAAACTGGGCCGATATCATGTACCAGCTATGAAGTATGCATTAGATGCTTTCTGCACATATAAACAAGCGATCATCTGATATCTCATTTGTTTACATTGGCGTTGCCATTGGTTAGGTAATGGCAGATTTTCTTTACACTGTTTTAGACAATAAAGGTGAAATGTGAGAGTTTTGTTTGTATTTGAACTTAAAAATTCAACTTTGTAATAATATATAACTCGACATAGTACTTTTAATAATATAGTTATATCTTCTGGAGTTTTGAGTTTTATTTTGGTTCTCTTGGGAAACAAATTAACTACCTCAGCTTGTCAATATCAAGTTTCATCATGTCTTTAATGGGACATTCCCAAACTTTCTGCAATTACAGCATTGACCATCATTAAACAAATATATCTTTCAACGACCCATATTAATACATTTACATGTTTAGGATGTCAGTGTCTGTGTATTAAGTGTGATTATACGTGTATTTACTGATATACTTGTAAGCCTTGACCTTATTTTACTTCTATATGTGTATTTTCATACATACAAATTGATTGATTTATTTATTTATTTATTTTTTAACTTTTTTTTCTCTTTCACAGATTGATTCAAATAAATTTCAGTTTGCAATACTTCAAACATCAAAACAACCACAAACATATTACCCAGTAGGTACATGGGGATCCTGAATGGATTTTTTTTTTTTAAATATATATATATACATAACACAATTATATATCCATGGGTGATATGAATTATTTCCACTGTGAGAATTTCAGTAAAACTATCACACATCAGAATAGATGAAAAATACTTAGTTACATACATATACTCACCGAGTTACAAACTCACATTTACTCATGGAGTTACACTCACATCTGCTCACTGAGTTACAAACTCACATCTGCTCAGTGAGTTACAAACTCATTTACTCATCGAGTTACAAACTCGCAGCTACTCACTGAGTTAAAACTCACAGCTGCTCACCAAGTTACAAACTCGCATCTACTCACTGAGTTACAAACTCATCTACTCAATGAGTTACAAACACATCTACTCAATGAGTTACACACATCTACTGAGTAACAAACACATCTACTCACTGAGTTACAAACTCAAATATACTCACTGATTAACAAACTCACACATACTGAGTTACAAACACATCTACTCGTTGAGTTACAAAATTACATCTGCTCACTGAGTCTGCATCTGCTGAGTTACAAACTCATATAATTATGCTCAATGAGTTACAAACTCACATCTAAACATTGAGTTACAAACACATCTACTCACTGAGTTACTTAAAACAACAAATTATTTCATGATGAGGTTCAAGCTCTGCAGCGACTGTTACAAACTCGGATCCATCCAGTGATTTACAAATTCAGCACTGAGAGCCAGTGTGGGGTCATTCAGCTGATGGTTTAATCACTGTTCAATCAACATCAGAAATGAGCTGACAAAATCACCTTCACATATATAAAGCTACTGTGTTTTGCAGTCTGTAATCAGCTCATTATTTGGTTTTTGATCACACATTATCCCATAGGAAGTTGTTCCAGATGGGTAACGGTTTGTACAGATATTGCCAAAGATAATAGTTTTCTAGCATATAACAACCATTATACTACTGAAATGTCTGCAGCTGGTACACCTTGGATCCTTTCTTCAGTAAATATCCCTGAATATTAAGTGAGCTGATGAAACCCTCAAAATCTTGAAGTTGTAATCCAATATCCTTCAAAATAGCAATTTAGTAATATAATTCAGAATATTAAAAAGCAAAATTGGAAAGCATACTGTTGGACAATATTAGAATACAACTATCTTCGGAATATAGAAGTCTTATATCAAAAGAATTAACAAAGTAAATCTATCATCTCAAATTATTAAAATATTTTGTTGTTATATAGAATGTATTCACTTTTACTAAAATTGTCAGCTTTACACATCACTAAACTCACAACACTAAATATTAACTGAAAAGTCCATTAGCCGAATAATAAACATTATGTTTTGGTTAAATTCTAAATGTGTCATTTCTATTAGTAGGTCAAAAGGATTTTTTTTATTAAGACATTATGGTCAATAAATTTCAAATTGTGTTTCTTCAGACTTACTTTGGGTTCAGCAAATGTAGGTCAAAACAAAATAAGATATCCACAGGAAACATACCTTTGCTATTTGTCTCATTTGCTGAATTGTGAATATTGAGTTGTAGGTCTGTTCTGCAACTTTTTGGAGGGCTGCAACAAAGCGTTTTGGCTGAAATAAAAAATTATAATGTTGCTTAACAGAATAAAAGATATAATGATGGCAATGATTACATAAAGATGAAGTTTACCACTTTAATAACTGATAGAAGGTTAAAAATAAATAAATTCAGAAGTATGGTAAATGTAACATTAATGAAATTCAGATTTGTGACTTTGACAATATATTTCCCCCTAATTAAAGGACATTTATTTTTCTGTACAAAAAATATAAAAATTAAATCAAATTTTTTTATTTTACCCAATTTTGCACTTGGACTATAAAGGAGAGATAATTTATTTTGAATATCTGTTTCAGTTGATATAATTACAGCTAATTCAGTTTTTAGTTGTGACCAGTTTTAATTAGCATTGCTTATTAACTCTTTTTTGTCACAATTCAAAGACTGTAAATGTGTAAATGAGAGCTAATTAACATCCTATGATTCAGTAGATCGCTAATTCGGTTTGTACCTATGTCCAAGTTTCAACAATAAGGCTTAGAGGTAATTTGTGTTACACTACTAAAACTGTGTTGCTTTTACCTGTGATCTTCCACTCATGCCAGACCCATGCTGAGACCGCTTGAAGTCTATCCAGCCAAACTGATCAGAGTACGTGTCAACCATGCTGAAATTAAATTAACTATTACCTTTTTTCAGTCATTTAAGCTATTAGATTATGTCGTATATAGTATAATATCAGTTTATCTCCATGGTTACCAGAACATATTTCCTACATTAAATTACTGCATTATTTCCAAAGGTACAATGTCAGTTATCTCCAAGCATTCCATGTTAAGTTATCTTCATGTGTACACTATCAGTTTATTGCCCGATATGCAGCTGACCTGAGTTTGATCTCTGTTAGTGACAACCAGGTACTTTTCCTGATATCAAAATAACCATTAATAAAAAAGTGTTGACTGCATCATTAAAATTAATTTGTCGATTTTACCATGTTTTAACACTGGTTACTAATACAACATCCAAGCACTATAGTACCTGAATTACACTTGTTAGCCTTCGCTATCAAGGGATATCGTCAAACACTAAATTCAAATTTCACCATTTTGTTTAAGCAAGGTGGATCTCCCGGTGAAAGAACATGTTATAACATTGAGAATTTGAATGTGACCTAGATAACGATAGTAGCGTAATAAGACCGGTGTGGAGCGTGACAGTTAAGACATAACATGACAAGATCATCTTTTCTAAATGTTTAAATAATAAAAATATTCTCAAAATAGTAACTTTAAATAAAACAAAATATTAATTCTACATTTCTCAATACTATGGTTATTTTAGTATAATTATGCTTAAAGTTAACTACAGTTACTTACACTAACACCTGTTTAAAGATAACTATAAGTTTTAAAGTAACTACAATTACATCAATACTTGTTTAAATGTAATATCTTGCCTACCTAAATTTCATTATTTCTATAATACTCAATACTATGTTTAAAGGTGACTATAATTACACCAATACACATATTTAATATAATTACACCAATACCTGTTTAGAGGTGAGTGTGTTTCTTACCTGTACTTCATGATTTCTATGACCTCCTCAGCGTCCTGTGCAGTGGCTACTTCACGCAGCTCTAGCCGTGCCCGGGCCTCCGACAGGCGAATCAGCGACTCCAGCTGACGTGTGGTGATCGGGGTGCTGTCCTGGGTCTGATGTCGTTTACGTAGGTCGAGGTAAAAATTCTGTAAACAACAGAATTTCTTTTTTAATTCAGTGAATAACAACAAACTATTCTGGTTTTGTAATATTACAAACGACACACATAGAAAAATAAAACATTTCAAGAAGAATACATGAATTTATTTTTGTTTTGATTTTTAGATTTTACTCAAATAAAAATTTCTGCTTTGCCAAGTTCAATATAACCTGGATAAATAGATTATCGTCACCCTTTCCATATAGTCTACAACTTTTTTTCTTTTCTTTTTTAAATACTGTTCTGAAATTTTGACTGATTTTTACCTATATTCTGTTTAACAAATATAATATTTTTCATTGATATAGATATCATATTAGCATTAAAAAACCCAAAGCAACAAAGATGTAAAAACAAATGTGAATAGAAATATTTAGTTTTACTTTCTAAATACAATTCTACACACCTGTAAAAGCTTGGCTGCTTCAGGTCCAATCTTTGAATGAACATATTTCCTGGCATATCCTACATACTAAGACAAAATTATATTCTCATTGTTAATAAAGTAAAGCTCCCACAAACAGAACAACAATGGATTTATCAATGGGAATTTGTGGATTTATTTACACTGTTATTTCAGTTTTACTATATAAACAAAATTGTTATAATGATGAGCAAACAAATAATACTTTAACATATGACATATTTAACATTAAGAATATAAAAATGGGTTTAAGATGAAATGAAAACATATCTTTAAATACTAACAACTGATACACACACTTACACAAACACACACACACACAAACACAAAACTAGTATTTAACATGAAAATTAATGAAAATAGGTATATTTATTTCTGAGGAAAATGATATTTGCAATGTCATATATACACAAAAATGTTCACCTTTCTCAGCAGCTGAGGAGGAATGGGATCGAACGGTTCACCTGCCACTGGTTTCAGTCTCTCTGAGAGAGGTCTGTCAGCTTCCCACTGTAAACGGGAGTCATCCAGATCCTAAACAAAAATACAAAGTAAAAATGTATACTTAATACTATTAATTATGTACAAATATTTCTCTACAAATGCATGAAATTAAATGGAATTTTCATTTCCTCAGAAAAACTTATAATTCAAATGGAAAAGAGAATATCAAGCTGAGTAATGAGGACAAGTTTAGAAAAGGGAAAATAAAGTCAAGTGGTTTAGTGTCAACCTGGTGTATATTTTGCCATTAACAGGTGACCAGAATTTTTCTCATAGTTCTTTGCTTATTTTCTTTTTTAATATTTCATCATATTTTATGAATATATCAGAATCAGGAAATATTTTAATTAGAGAAATTCCCAGTGGCTCACTAGTGATTCCAGGAATCAATCTCAGATCAATCGTTTGTCAGGCAAATGATTTTACAAAAGGTTGTCAAGGCGCGCAGTTTTATGTTCAATGCCAAAATATCTGGCAAATTGTAAATTAATTTTTAATCCAGCAGTAAGCTAATATTAAACAATAAAATGTCATACCTGTCCCCTCTTAGCTGTTGCTCCACTTAACATTCTGAAAAGACAAAACATAATGGTTGAAGGCAAGAATGTTCAACAACACCCCAGCATGAAGAAATACATCAGTGATTGGCTGTCTGACAAAGGTACATATAATTATGATATACAGCTTTCTATGATGTTTTTTTTTTAATGTAAGTTAAAGCAATACAGGTAGCTTTAAGTTTATAAACAGATACAAATATGGGGGAGACATCTGTTATTTAGATAAATTGTCATCATATATTTTTTGATGAAGTTAAAAAAAATTCTGTGTAAACTAAATACATGTATTCTGTTAAATGTACATTTGGAATAAATGTATTAAGTATTTAGAAGAGTTAATTTAAACACACTTGGTACATACAAAGACAGAAAAGTTTGCAATAAGGATGCTATGGTAGCCAAACATAAAGAGTATTTCAAAATTAGATTAACAAATTAGGCTCTCTACCATTTTACTGATTATCAAAGCACAGAATATCCCTACAACAGATCACATGTTATTTTAATATTTTAGAATGCGATTAAAAATGTTCCAGCAGAGACAAGAGAAACACAAACAAATAGCAACGAATACCAAATATAAAGTGACTTTCCATAAGAAAACGTATTAGTTTACAATGGAGATAACTATATGGAATTTCAATTTCCAGGTGTTTTGATCCCACAAATCTTTACTTTTTTTTTTTACCAGTGACTAATGCCTTTGGTCAAAAGTGACATCTGTGGGTTTAAATGGACAATAACACCTATAAATAAAAAAACACTTATATTTCTATTTCCTGAATAATACAGCAGAACAAACTGACCTCCCACGCCCTCCATGCAAAGCCATAACATGGTCAGACAGCATTCCATCCATCTCCTGCAAAATAAAATAAAATAATAATAATAATCTTAAAATAACAAGTAAACACTTTTTATATTCTGTTTATTTACAACAGTATATAGTTATAAATGGATATCAAGGTGGGATGCACAGGGACAAACAAACACCAACAAAAACAGACAACAGAATTCCACAATAAGAGGTAAAATTTTAAAGGTTTATCATATTTAACTGAACTGAGTGTAAATTAGTGGTTTTATAAACAAAAACATTAAAATCTGGATCTTTAAAAGCAACTGGAATTTAAAAATACAATTAAACCCAAGACAGATTTTTTAAGTATGTACAGGTTACAAAATCATTAAAAATAGAGATATTTGTTTCTATTTTTTTTTTAAACCCAGCAATTTTATAGGTTTTATAGCATGTGCGCATGCACACACATGCACCACACACATACACACACCACATACACAGGGAACCTACCTCATCGGGTTTGTCAAGAAGAATAAACACCAGGTCAAACCTTGATAAGAGAGCAGACCCCATTCTGAAATAGACCACTTAAGTTATTGGAAATAGCATGTTTAAATACTAAATTGAAACTTGTAAACTATTGCTTTTTATTTTTGTTATAGGTTGGGGGTGGGTGATGGTGGTTTTTGTTTTTGTTTGTTTCTGGATTTTTGTTTATTTCTATTGTCCCCAGAGGTATCTAGCCTTGGTTAAGTATTGTTCTGCAATTTCCATGGAGGAGATAATGACTGTTTATAGAAAACCTTTTTCTTGAATGCACTGGCAACAAACATACTCTTTTAGAAAGAGAAATTTTACCAATATATAAAACTGGCATATAAACCAGAAACACTTTAATTATCTTTTTATATAAGCACATAATTTGATCATACTGATAATATTCGTAATTCAAATACCTACTTGAGGTTTTCAGATACAGTTTTTGCCTTGTTGTAGTGGCCACCTACTGGGTTAGCTGCAGCCAGAATAGATGTCCTAGCTGGCAAACTGGGAAACAAAATAACATACATGTAATGTAATTACATAATTATAACTTTAATAAAAAAAACATATGATGTATGGTCTGGCAAATGAGTACCGATATGTAAAATTATTGTACATGTAATGTAAATAAATAATATAAATGTAGTTTGGAAAACAATATGGTTTTTTAATGTTAAACATTTAATATTCATCAACTCAAAAGACTATTGTTATTTAGCTCCTGAAAAGAATAGTGCTGTCAACTCAGAAACGATAACTATGCAGACCTTAAAGATGAATAAAGTGTGTAACTGTGAACTTGAAAGTGGCTTACCTGCAAACTATACCAGCTTTAGCAATACTAATACTCTGCTGTTCCTGAAACATACAATTTTGCACCCAGCTATTAGCTCAAACTATCTCATACACCAGGTTAAATCTTGTGGTACATGTATATATAAAACCTGTGTTGTTGTTTTAACACTATTAACAAAAACTTTTTTATCAATTAAAACCAATATTTCAACCAAGATGAAGAAGTATACAAGTACCAATTCTTATGCTACAAGCAAATTACTGGAAAAATAGCAATCATACAAACCATGGCTTCGAGCAGAGCTTGGTGCTGGTTGGTCATCTTGTCAAACTCGTCAATGCAACAGGCACCCTGGTCTGCCAGAACCAAGGCACCGGCCTCCAGGGCAAAATCACTGGACCCACTGTCTTTAGACATCGTCACCTGCAGCACAACCAAACAAATTAACCAGAGTCTCAGCACTGTTACCTAATAACAGACATCAAAATTGACCATGACACTTAAAACTGAGTAAACTACTTGATTTTATGTAAAATACACCTTTTAGATATGAGCTGTAAAATAAAGGATATTAGGACAAGAAAAAGGTTATAACGGTTTATGTACAATTAAGTATGTTTTGTTTTAAAATACTGAAAATAACCTGCAATTATACACTATGGCTACCATTAGTCTAGAACATTTATTTTCATTTCAGCTGAAAAATTTGGGCAAATTATATTATGTACAACATTTTTATAAAGAGGTGATGTTATCTTGTATGTATTCTCTTATCCCTCTACTGTGACAGCACACACAAAAACAAAGTTATATTATAACTTGCCTATTCAACTAACAGTTAATATGAGCTGTTTAACTCCAGGAAAGGTTTTCTTTTTAATATGACAGAAATATATTTAAAATAAGCATCCGACTATAAACAAGTTCTACTCACTGTCAAGCCAGATGTGGTGGTGGTATTGCCACACACATACACACTTCTAGGAGCAATGTTAGCTGCAGCTGTAAGCATCTGTAGCAAAGTCAAAGCAGATATTTACAATTTTATTTATCAGCATCACAACAAAACACATGCACTATTTTTAACAGTATTAGCTATATTTTACAATCATATAATTTTAGGAAGTTATTGGAATAGTATTACAAACAAAGAGTCAAAGAAACATGAACACTAGTTTTCACAAATGTATAAATTTCAGGAATTGATGAATTACCTGACTTTTTCCCAAACCTGGGTCACCAACTATCAGAATATGTGGGTCACCTCTCACTGGGATACGATTCTGTTGAAGAAAAGTAATAATAAAATAGGATTAAGCATGTCATGACAGTATTGTAAAACTTAATTTAAAAAGCATAAATTTGTTTATTTTACAAATTAATTTCACTGTTTTAAAAAAGTTTATTTAAAAGAATAAAGGTTATATGTGCAAGTAAATATAAAATTAATATGATTACCTTGTCATTGGCATATTTCTGAGATCCACCAAACAAGCCAAGAATAAGACCTGCTTTCACAAGCTGAAAAAGAAAAATGATTTAATTATATAATGAAGTTAATATCACACCTTTTCAAAGAAAGTAAATGAATATATTTTGCAAACAGTTTCAGAATATATGTAATATGTGTAAAAACAGCACCATTTTATTTTAAACAATCCTTTAAATTTTACAAATACTGTTAATTTATTAACCCCTAATTTTATTAATATTTTGCATTTCTACTAACATTTCTGGAATTATTTTGTAAAATAAATATATAAATCATAGCATGCCCATGATCAGTATGTATTTTTAACTAAATATTAAAACATTAACTAAAACATATTTTAATTTTTAAAACACTATGACCATAACTACAAATTATTTTCCAACTTACTATTAGATATTATTAGTAAAATTAAGTTGCTTGCTAATTCATCTGGTGTAACCAACTTACCTCATGACCATAAATTGTCGGGCAAAGTGATCTGTAATGAAACATTTTTAGTTAATATACTTTTTTCATGGTTTATTTTACTAGAAAGTGTATATATACAAACACCAAATGTGTATAATATGAACAGGCAAAATATGGATAATATGAACAGACCAAATGTGTATAATATGAACAGATCAAATGATGTTAATAACAGACAAATGTTGAGTATATGTACATACATAAAGCTGTATATAATATAAACAGACAAAATATTGTATATAATATGCACAGACAAAATGTTTTGAATAATATGTACAAACAAAATCCTGTATATAATATGCACAGACAAATTATTTTGAATAATATGTACAGACAAAATGTTTTGAATAATATGTAGACAAAATGTTGTGAATAATATAGACAATTTGTACAGACAAAATGCAGACAAATATGTATAAAATGCACAGACGAAACATGCACATACAAAATGTTGTGTATATGTATAACATAAACAAAATGTAATGCCCACACAAAGTGTGAACAGACCCCACAAGCAGCCTGAAGAGATTGGGTTCACTCTGTATCTCCTCTATAGCATACAGCTCCTTCATGCTGAAGTCCAGGGCCAGGCCGGAGCTACCTTCCCCTCCACTCTTGTTTCCCTTCAGGTTGTTCACCGAGTTAGCATGAAGATAGAGCAGAAACATGCACTTGTCCTTGTTACGTCCACGACCTGAAGCATGAATGCAAATACTGTTAGATTTAGTTAAATGCATGCTGTCATTGACCTATTTAATGGTCAAACAAAGTACGACTTGAAAATACGTACATTTATTACCTACAAGGTAAGAAATAACAATGGACATACTTATCGTACGAATTCCCTCATGGTTAATAACAATATTGTATGTCCTCTTAGGAATGATTGGCTGTAATTAGCATACACCTCATTCTGATTGGCTGGTAATTATGTAATTCTAAACACCTGTGTAATGTTTAACTGGCAGGATAGTTTTACAGTAATAAAGAGAATATTACATTAGTATCCATGACAGATGATATTTACGACACTCGTGCCTAAATTATCGCATTTCCCTCGGAAAATATGGTAATTTAGGCATGAGTGTCGTAAATATCGTCTTTCATGGACACAAATGTAATAACAATATTTAAGAGATGACAGTTTAAAAACAAAACAAAAGTTGATTTTTAAAAACCAATGTACACAAATACGATAGTGCATGGATTATTAATGATAATAGATGGGGGGGGGGGGGGGAATAACATCAACTTACTGAATAGTTACACCTAAACATGTATATATATGTGTGTCCATATGTGTACGTATATACACAAACTAAAATAAATCAACAACCTTAAACCTAGGATTATCTTTGTCCTCTAGTCTTCCTAGTTCACGTTCTGACAAACGAAACAGTGCTTCTGAAAACACAAGTAAAAGGAATCTGAGAGTAAATTCTAAGGATCAACAATATAAATATAAATATATAAAATTATTATTTTATTAATAATTCTGGTCAGTAATAAATAATCTTTGGGTCACAGGGCTAGTGAATTTTTAATTTCACTGGCCATAAATAACGTTTCACTGGCCCACCAAGTATATGTTCTAGCCCAAATACAAATTAAAATAATTTTATGTAATTTAGCTTTATTTATCTGGTTTATTATTATATTATTATTATTATTATTATTGTTGTTGCTATTATTATTATATTATTATTAACAGCCAGTAGGCCCCCCTATTTGACTGGAAATAGGCTCATACCTGTAAATATGCCTACCTCTGCATTTTGGAAATCAAAGAATTAGTCCCTTATCGGTAAAGCCACACTGATAGTTTGCACCTTTATAATCTTTAATTAAAGTTCAGTACATCACTTGCTGACGTACTGGTTCCTAGTAATAAATTAAAACTGATCAATAAAATGGTAGCACCCTTTCAGTATGGAAACCATAGCAAAAACAGCAAAATAGCTTCTTGTCCCACTCACATTGTGGAGTTGTTAGCATTAGTGAGTAAAGAGAAGTTGCCATAATAATTTGCACGTAGTCCAGTTTCATTAACAAAATCCCATACATACTTGTCAAAACAATGATTTGTTTATTGTCACAATTATGTTAAAACTCATGCCTGTTACTCTTGTCCAGGTTTGGAGCAATGATCTTTGAAGCATGTGCAGCGAAAATACTTGCGTAACTGGGTACTGTTGGATTACACATTGATTACAAAGTGATCATCGAACAACTTTATTGACAAATAAACCCTACTGCAGTTGTGTTAAATCTAAATGTGGGATCATGCATGTGTTTACTAAGAGTCACTAGTTCACTTAGCTATTTATGTACAGTGCAACTATACAAGTTTACTGCCACTGAAATTATAGCACATGATAACCAGTCTGTGTCTCAAAACTTTATTGTTGTAATATAATGGTCTATAATGCGCGATTATTAAAAAGGAAAACACACTTCATGTAAATGCTGCGCATGCGTCGAAGACCAGTCTCGCTCCAAAAGTAAATCCAAACTTATTTGCTTGGCATTTGACAATAAACAAATAGAGAATTAAATTTGGTAGATGTGTACATTATTTATTACAGTGATTTCAGTGTTAGAGGTGGCGGGCCGCTGCCCTGATGTCTGGTACAATAATTTTAAAAAACCTATTAATAAATGACATGGTGTCAGAGATCCGGTCCATTGTTACCTTCAGTGTAAGCACTTTGACTTCAATGATCTTACACGATTCTTAGTAATTTGGGGAGACAATGTGACACAAGTTGTTTGCCAGAGATCAGCTACTACAAAACTCACCATGTAGTAATTGTTTTAAATGCATAATGCCACAGAATTTGGTCTTTATTTCACTAAATATGTATTATAAATGAAAAGTATAATTATTTTAGATTATAAACCTTGTTTTTTTTATCTCCAAAAACATTTGAATAAAGCAAAAGTGAAGGGAATTCACTACTGACCCTTGGGGTTGGTTTTGTTTTTGATTGTTGGAACTCTTTCAAGGTAAAAGGAGAAAATATTTCATTGAAAAAATTCGTATTTATTCGGAATTGATCGACATAAATGGTGACTGTATATTTAGATGGGAGATGCCTGTCATGACTCAAAAACAATATGTCAAACTTCAGGAATCCCAATGGCCATTGTTGTTTTTCAGATTTATTTTGCGTCAAAATTCCGAAATTTTCTAAATATATCGTTAATATGCCACATTTTTATGATTATGTAATTGGTTATAAAAGGTAAATTTATGGACAAATCAAATGTATATATTTTCAATTAATACTTTGTTTGGCCATTAAGTAGGTCAATATGGTGTATGAATTATGCATTTTAATTTCAGTGGGGGTAAACTTGTAAAGTCGCCCTGTACTATAGTGAAGCGAACCAGTGATTGAGTATATGCAAGCATGATTTCACCTGTAGATTAACTCAACTGCAACAGGGTTTGTCAATAAAGGTTTGTTTGATGATCAGTTTGTAGTTAATGTGTAATCCAAACAGTAACCACTAACGAGACTGTGTTGAGTATTTTCAAAAAAGGAGAACTGTAATGCGGTGCATGTGTCGGAGACAACTGCTCCCAACTCCAACTAGAGAGACAGGCATGAGTGTTAACTTCATTGTGTCAATAAACAAATCAGTGTTTTGACAAATAGGTATGAGATTTTGTTAATGTAATTGGATTACAGCGACTTTACACCCGTCTAATGATAATAACTTGGTGATATGAGCTAATTTGAGTGGAACAAGTACCATTTTCACTAGGGCCTATGGTTTTCATACTGAAAGGGTGCTAGGCCTACTATTTTATTGATCAGTTTTAATATTTATTGCTGGGAATCAGCACGTCAACCAATCATACATTGCAGTTTAATTAAAAGTGCAAACTATCAGTGTGAGTTTACAGATAAGGGACTAGATTTTTTGAGAATATACAGGTAAGCATATTTACATGCATGATCTATTTCCGGTCAAATAGGAGTTGTTAATAAATAAAGTAAAACTACATATTTTAATTAGTGTTTGGGATAGAATATAATTAAGGCGGGCCAGTGAAATTAATAATTTGAAGGCCTGATCTATTTAACACAATACTGGATAGACTTCAGTACCCCCTTTAAAACATTTCACACATATAATTGGGAATTTGGGCTAGTGGTTTACCTAATTTTCTCTCATTTAATATTTTGACCATAACTTAATTCTGAGCAAAACTGCTCAGAATGTAGCCAAATTTACTATGGAAAATTTTTCCTTTGGAAGATAATAAAACTATCAATTTACTATGGCAACTGTAAAATAAAAATACAAACTCAATTATAAATAATGTCTGAAATTAATGGCAGGAGAATCTATACCTCTAAATTCTGGAGTGAAGAAGAGTGTCTGGAGCAGAGAATTTAAATAACAAGTTGCTCCCTGGTTGTTGATGCCAGCCAACTGGCACTTTGCACGCGGACTATCTGGTGCATGGGTGCTAATCTGTAAACGTCTACTTTCATCAATTGCTTCACTTAAAGCAAGGTCTTCTTCGTTAAATATGTTACCAAACATCTGTAACAAAATTGGAAATAATAGCTTAACTGTCTATATTTTTCTCCATAATAGTTGACAGTACGTAACAACAAGCCGACTTTTTAAAATGAAAACAATAGGCCTAAATGTAATCTTTGTTATATTTCATACTTCCCGGAAGTTGGGAATTTGTTACTTCCGTTTGGTGATATTCGTTGTTGGTATATCACACATTTTAATATATGAACCAATATAGTAATATAATAATCTGACTCCGTCCTTATAAAACTTAATGTCTAGATGTTAATAATACTATTTTAAAAGCGATGCCATAATATTGATGTTTGGACTTTATTAAAGTCTAGCATCTAAGGTTTATAAACATAAACAGATCGACTACATCTTATGCCACCAGGTTATCGAGGCGCCCACTACT
>JAUTBW010109151.1:0-15444 GCA_032361425.1 Peltospira smaragdina | reverse complement strand
AGTTACAGTATACACAGCACCTGATTAAACTGCTGTTTAAAAACGTATAGGACACACTAGTGACCAGTTACAGTATATTCAGTTTCAATTCATCAAAATAATTAGAACAGAAACAAGCTGCCACCATACAACTACAGTAGGTTTTTTAAAATTATTATTATTATTATTATTATTATTATTATTATTATTTATTTATTTATTTTTTTTTTTATTTTTTTTTCAATCTGCATAGAATCTTCAGTATTAGTACATACACTGTTTCATAAAACAGCATCTAATTAGGACAGTGATGTCAGAATCTTCTTCGAATACAGTTCATCTAGCCCTGTGCTTATAAAATTTTGAAGTCTAAACTAATAAAGTCTAGATTTTAATGTAATGTTATTTTATTGGCATTCTCATGATGTTAACACATTGACTGCCAGCTATGAGTACACTCATAACCCGAGTGTACCAGTGTTTGCCAGTATGAGATATCTCATAGTAAAATCAATGCTATATCATGTTATATTAAAAATGCTGGCAAAAGAGATAACTCATTTGGTACTCTTCTTGGCAAACATGAACAATATCAATGTAAAACAACTGAAATTTTTTACTTTTAATTTTATTTTTTATCCGAGGTCCAAAAATGGATTTAAAGGGTGGCATATGTGATAAACTGCCCTTTTGGCAGTCAACATGTTAAAGTTTGGAATTGATTAAAGTCTAGACTTTAAGGTTTAAAAGCATAGGGCTTGATATCAATCTGTCTGTGAAGGAAGTTGTCAGTGGTAGAGTGTCTGTTCATGGCTAAATATCAAGCTATTTCAAGTCACATAAGATAACACAATTTCTTATTAAATTTAAATTTTGTTGCCTAAGTATGAAAATCACTGGCCACAGACATCAAACAACCATATTTTAGAAACCCTTTAAATTACTGAATGCCTAATGAATACCTACTGGTATATAATTTGTTTCATATATTTACAGTGAAGTTATTTCTTTCTAGGCAAGAGATAATAATTTGAAACTGGTATACTAGTCAGTATCGATTCATTAAAATAAATCACTGATTTTATATTTTAAAATAATTTGACATTTGCTTTACTTTTTTTTGTGAGGAAAAACCATGAGAATGGGATATCCCTGTAAATTTTGTTATGTATTGTGATTTATTAAGACACCCATAACATACCAGTTACAATTTACAGAATTGTTTTTACAAAATATGTTTTGTTTGTATAGTCATGAGGTTGATTATTTATTTATACTAACTGGTTCAGTTTGGATGTGATAGCTAGTCTGATAGGGTTAATTACATTCCATATTCATGTAAAAATATATAGACTTTATAAACTGAACAGGCTAAATAATAACTGTCGAGTTAAGGTCACTTATAGAATTGTAAGTGTTAAAATCATTTATAAATCATGACTGTTAAGCTTGGTTTTAAAATCATAACTGTTTTGTTTATTACAATGATATTGATATTTTATTCTTGTCTGTGGTGCATTTGATATTAAAATTATATAATGCATTACTTACCTAATACTCTTCAGTAAAGTGTAAGGCCTACTTATCGTCATGTGAGAGCCAGAAGGTTGTAACTGCACGTAAAATACTTTTATAGTAACAAAGATAATGAAGGAAAACTGATTTCTAAATACATGTCTGTAATACAGTTATGACAATATATATCCTTCTGTGTTTTCGCTGTTATTAGAGCTACAGTTACGATTTTTTGTGAGGTAATGTAATCAGAGGTGGAGATTTTTAGTCGTATCTGCCACTTATGATCTTGTGGCTCTCAGGCGATGTTATGTTTGTTTCATGTTATGGTGCCCATTAACCTCTAAGTACTCTTGGGTTAGGAAGTACTTTAGGGTGTAACGTTTTAGCAGTAATTTTTGCATTGGTGCCAACTGTTTTTTAATGGAAAGTCTTACGCATGTTGCAGAATACTTTTAACATTTTAGATAAATGAATCTCAACAAATCCCAGTGTAATGTATTATTACATAAATTGTTTTTAATGAAGCTGTCTTCTTGTTTGTTGTTATTTATTGAAGTTTACTTTGGAGTGACTGACTGATTAAGGTATGATTCCAATGGAAATTGATTAAAACTATTCTTTATAACTTATCCTGAACTCACCACACTTTGTCATTCCAACATGTATTAAGACCTCTGCACACTTTGCAGTTCCTCCTTGTAAATGATAATTTAAAAAAACCAACAAAAAAACACCCACATAATGGTTTTCTTCATGTATTAATCAAGATCATTTTTTACTAAGATAATAACTAGTTAATGACACTTGATAACAGCTGTTCATAATGAATAAAAAATTACCCATTCTTACTAACATAATGATCCAGAAGTATGTGTGATGTCATTTATCCTGTAACCATCGTTTCTTTTGTCATGTTATGATGACCAGTTAAAGCAGTCATAAACGTATACTATCAGATTTGATTTTTGATGTCACAAACATACAAAGGGAACAGCTTTGACGTCAGGGAAATGTTTAATATAAAAAATTTCATACACATTTGTTAAAACAGTGATAAAATACTTATCCACTCCATAATTTGTTGGGTTGCAGGATAAAGATAATAACTAGTTAATGACACTTGATAACAGCTGTTCATAATGAATAGAAAATTACCCATTCTTATCTTCACAGGATAAAGGCAGTATTGAGCATCATTAACCAGTTACTTTCTATATAACCGTATAATGTTTTGAGTGCTACATTAAATAAAACACTTCTCTCTCTACAGACCATTTTAATTTTTATAAATGATAGAAATTGATTTTGAACCAACCGTGCATCACACATGAACACATCATTCAACTTTTAAAGTTACAGTGTCTGGAATATTTTCATTATTAAACAATTTAGACAGCTAATCAAATTACATTTAAGTGTCTCAATGGCTACACACAGCAGTTTACACTTGACATGTAGGTGTGTCAAACTTGACAACAAAACAGCATTTCAAAACTGGTTCACTGGTTTATTACAAATATGGAGATTCCCAACAAGTGATCACATGAACTCTATGTTTGATTCCCTGTTACTGGTGTTATTGACACCCACTATACCTTTGGCAGCTTTCATTTCCACTATATAGTAAGCATTTGATGATAGACATCAAATACAAGTAAAGTAAAATGTTTTATAACGAACATATTTCAGACACTGCAGTTTCAAGCTATATTATTACAGTTAAAGGAAGATGACAGACTAATTTAATATTTTATAAAGGGTTTATTGTTGGCACAAGATGCTAGCTTTTTAACTGTGTAAGAACTGTATCATCCAGTGCAAAATGTTTCAACATGTCCATTTCTAATGGATGCAAATTTCCTGGAATTATCAGAGAGTGCAATGGTCCACCAAGGTCAACTGAGGTCATTTGTTTAAGTGTGGCTACAACAATTTTCTGGCTCTCCAAACCAACTCGTGCAAGTCCTACACAGACTGAGTCTTCTGACAAAACTGCAAAAAAAGAAAAGAAAAAATAGAGAAATCTTTTATATCCACCATCCAATAGAAATGATAGTATATACAATAGCATTTGTTAAAAACCAGTTGTGATAATTAGAACCAGTAACAATTAGGAGATAACCATATGGAGCTTCGAGATTTGAGGGTGTTTATTATGCTGTGTTCATTGGAGGTTGTGAAAACTGTGTACACAAGTTGTGAAAACCATTCATTTGACAAATTATCCCGTGAACATGACTTGTGAACTGGGGTATGATATTCTGAATCAGTCTTCATAACTTGTGTAAGTTGTGTTTCGGTTTTGAAGTCGTGATTTCGCGATATTCACGAGTACCAAATGAATGCAGCATTAGTTATTTGAAACTGCTAATGTCATCTTTAACTGAAGATTAAAAATGTAAACATTTACGGGATCAAATAACTAATAACATCCATAAATCAAAACAAAAAAACTCCATCTGGTTATCTCCATTGTAAACTGAATTAATTTTTACAGAACCAACTTGATATTTGGTATTTCTTGAAAAGAATACCTAGTTACAATCTTAACTGTATATCCTTGAATTGCCAACTTTGCCTGTTCCATTTTGAATGATGTTATTTTCTAATGACTTCATTAGCTTTCCAGTGTTTATTGAATATTTCATCCCAAAAATTCTATGAAACTAACCAATCACAATACAGAACATACTTGCTATCAATTTACTGTTTGTAATAATGTAATACTGTGAACACCACAATAGCCCTAGTGGTAAAAATGCCTGCTTGACACAGATGACCTGAGATTGATCTCAGTAAGTCACTAACAATTTTTATTATTAAAATATTTCCAATGCCGATATAATCATTAATAAAAATGTGTTGAGTGCATCATCAAATTAATTAATTAATTAATTAATGTAATACCAACCACAATTTCCAACTTCTTCTCTTTTCTTTTCAATAATTTCCATAATCTGTTCTGCTGCCTGACTTGCTATCATGAATCGAGGTGGTTCGTAAATTTTTCGACCTCTATAAAAATGTCAGAGAAATGTTGAAACAGATTGCACATATGTACATACATAACAAATGAACATTTTATTGTCAACAAATTTATTAGCAAAACTGTGGTGCTAGTTAAATTTGATTAGCAATTGGTGTTAAAATTATTCAGAATTGTGTAGCAGTCTGGAATTTTCATAACAAATTCCAAAATCCAATGCAGTATGGAACAAAATGACCCATGTATTACTGATATTCACTCTACACTGATTTGTAACAATATCCATTCATCCATCCATCCATCCATCCATCGATCGATCCTTACATCCATCCATCCATCTATCTATAAAGTGGCAATCTAACACTATTTTTTTGTAATTCAGTAATGGTCAGTAATGTAGTAAAGTACTACAAATAACTTACTTCATTAAGTTTTCAATGGTCTGTTCCTTCATTTTAATATCTGAAAAAAGATATATAATTAAAAAAGAGTTTCATATATTTATACAAAATTCCATTACTTATAGTACTATCAAATGTACTGGAATTTTATGGATATGCTTGAAATTTATCTATAATTTTTTAAATATTTTTTGACTATGGGTCCACCATGTTGAATCGATCCAATAACCCACTTACCAATGAGCATACACTCTACAGCTGAGCTAAGTACAGCTGTGTTATAAGTTTGTGGAGGAGGTATCTTTGTCACATGCCCATATCCACTTAAGGTTCAGGCACATCCACCATGGGACCAAAGACTGTCATTGCCACAGGGATTTATCCAGGAATTTTTGCCATGGTCTGATGGCTTAAAGGATTGGGAAAAATAGTGCAATTTTAGTCAAAATTGGTAAAGTTTTTCAGGCTACTCATTAAGGTTTGGGAATATTTAGCAAAACAATTGGGAATTTTCAGTGCCTGTTGCTTTTGGAGAGGTGCCGATGATCGGTACCACATAAAGCCTGGATAAATCCCTGTGCTGAACTGAGTCCCAGAGTCTAAGGGTTATAAGTAGTAAAGTCTCACCTAATAAACAGAGTGTGTGCAGCCCTCTCTCCTTGTTTGCAGCAATCTTGTCAAAGAAACTGTGAGGACGCCAGGTGTCAGTCCAAAACACCACCGACACCGTCTCTCCAAATGTGTACAGCTAGGATGAGACATGAAAGGAAGGAAGGATGTTTATTTAACGACGCACTCAACACATTGGTGTACGGTTATATGGAGTCAGACATAGTTAAGGACCATGTAGATAGCTAGAGAGGAAACCCACTGCCGCCACTTCATGGGCTACTCTTCCTGATTAGCAGCAAGGGATCTTTTATAGGATCTTCTATATCCCATAGACAGGATAGCACATACCACTGCCTTTGATATAACAGGTGTGGGGCACTGGCTGGAATGGAACATAGCCCAACGGGTTATAAACCTTAAAGTCTAGACTTTAATGACATTAAAACTTTAACATTATGGGAACACCATTTAAATAGCATACCGGCACAGTTTGGACAGCTACTACGTCGAGAATATTTTTATTATTTGAACATTTAGAAAAGATGATCCAGTCATGTTATGTCTAACTGGCACACTCCACACCAGACTCATTACGCTACTATCACTATCTAGGTCAAATACAAATGCTCTATGTTAGTACATTCTTTCACAGGGGGACACGCCTCGCTTAAACAAAATGGTGAAATCTGTATTTAGCGTTTGACGATATCCCTTGATAGTGAAGACTAACAAGTGTAATTCAGGTACTGTAGTGTCTGTATGTTGTATTAGTAACCAGTGTTAATTCATGGTAAAATTGACAATGTAATTTTAAGGTTTTATAAGCACAGAGCCAGGAAAGCACAACTTGGTTAAAAATGTATTTGAGTTAAAAATGAAAGTGGATTAAAATCAATCAGTGGAACCAGCCTTGACCACCATGGCTGCATACATAGAGTCCGACCGCCACACCTCATCCTTTGACCAGCCAACCAGTGGGTCTGCCTCGCTGAAATACAGCAGAAATGAACTGCTTATTTAACAACACACTCAACACATTTTATTATGGTGATATGACAATGGACATAATTGTTAAGGACCATTAAGTAAATTTAATAATTTATACTTAATAACATATTCAACATATTTTATCAATGTTATATTGGTGTCAGGAACATCTTCAACACAGATGGGTAAATTTGTTTTATGTTCACATTCAGATCAAGTTGTTATAGCGCAAGTCTGTCTTGGCCACACCCCTCAGAAGCCTCAGCTGTCTGTCCAGAACAGGAGGTTAGTAGCTAGTAGTAACCATGTTATCGGTTAGTGAGAAACAGGAGGTTAGTAGTTAGTAGTAACCACGTTATCGGTTAGTGAGAAACAGGAGGTTAGTAGTTAGTAGTAACCACGTTATCGGTTAGTGAGAAACAGGTTAGTAGCTAGTAGTAACGTTATCGGTTAGTGAGAAACAGGTTAGTAGCTAGTAGTAACCACGTTATCGGTTAGTTAGAAACAGGTTAGTAGCTAGTAGTAACCACGTTATCGGTTAGTGAGACACAGGAGGGTGTAGCAGCCTTACACCTACTCACTGAGTCACAAGAAACTTTCTCTGGGTGGGAGCCAGTACCAGGAAACAAACCCAGCACCTACTAGCCTTACTTTTTCAGTCCATTAAGCATGCCTATCAGAAAGACTATTATATCACTGGGCCATGAATGAATTTAGTGAAATATCTCACTCATTGTAAAATGGTTTATGAGCAAGAGATGGGTACTTCTTCACAATATCTCTCCAAGCCCCAGTCTCCTCCTCAGTAATAACTTTAGAACTGCCATGGCCCTGTAAAAAGAAGACATCAACTCTTGTGGGCATATAACTGAAAACAATAACAATAATTATAAAATGCAAAAGTACGTCTTGACCCGTGAAGAATTATTATTGCTATCTCAATAATCATAATTTCAAATAAAAATTAAAATATTTGCAGATTCTTTCCCCATCCAGTTAAAGACTTACATATACTATTCCACACTCACACACAAAATAAAACATTTAAAATACACATACACATAAATATGCACACTGAAGCAAAATTTAAACATTTTAAAATACACCATAATTTATGTGAATACTACACCATGTTCTGCAGAGGAAATAACATTCAAGAAAGATATATAAAGTGATAAAATGACTTTATTCACCTTTTCATGTAGTGATATAAAGTCAATCCTAACTCCTCTCTCGCCAGTGAAATAGTTGACGCCATTGACAACATGTTTAAACAAGGCCTCACGATACATTGTCCGTGAGCATCCATCTGCCGGGCCACCAAACCTTAATAAAGGGTTAACCTCCTTTAACCCTTCTGATGTGGCATCATAATAGTTGAGGAAACCTGACAAAATAATAACAATATCAATAATAACAGTATCATAATAAGGAAGGAAGGAAATGTTTATTTAACGACGCACTCAACACATTGGTGTACGGTTATATGGCGTCAGACATATGGTTAAGGCCATGTAGATAGAAAGGAAATCCGCTGCCGCCACATAGGCTACTCTTACCGATCAGCAGCAAGGAGTCTTTTGTATGCACCATCCCATAGACAGAATAGTACATACCACGGCCTTTGATACACTAGTAGTGGAGCACTGGCTGGGACGAGAAATAGCCCAACGGGTTCACCATGTGGGATCGATCCGACGACCCACCGCACCATGAGCAAACGTGCTTACCACTGAGCTATGTCCCGTCCCCCTCATAATGCGTGTCCTCCCATTGTTCTACAACCAAGTGTGCGACGCACTGAACATTTTATGTACGGTAATATGGCGTCAGTTACAGGTTAAGGACTATTTTGATGGGATTAAAGGATATTCATTACCGCTACATGTTGCTCTTTCCGATTACTAACAAGGGATATATGGTCCGACTAGACATACAGCGTTACTACTTTATCGCCAATGTAGGAATTGGTGGGCGAGTAGGGGTACCCAAATGTTTCTAAGGACGTACTCAGTACATTTTACATACTATGCCTATTACATAGCTAGAGACGACACTCACTGCCACATGTTATTACAGCAAAGTAGTGTTAGGCACACTATTCCACAGGCAGGACAGCACATACGACGTCCTTTATTACAACAGTTTTGAAGCACTATATGGAATGAAAATGATCTTAATGGATCCATCAGGTGGAATCGACCCAGCGACCGACCACGCCTTCAGCGGACTATGCCGCCATTCTAGGATCTGTGGCCCGTTCCTTATGTTTAAAGACCATTAAACGCATAATGCCACACCGTGTTGACCTGCTTAATGGCCAGTTAAGTATTAATTGAAAGTATATACATTTAGTTTGTCCTTAAATTTACCTTTTATAACCATCTACATAATCGCCAAATGTGTCTTATTAACAATAATTATATTTATAAATTTTCTGAATTATTTCAACGCGAAAAAATTAAATCGGAAAATAACAACCGTTTGGATTCCTGAGGTGTGACGTATTAATTTGAGTCACGTAACAGGCATCCCCCGTCACCATTTATGTCGATCATTTCCGAATAAATCCGATCGATTCCGATGTAATATTTTCTCCTTTTACCTCGAAAGAGTTCCAACATTCAAAAATGAATATAACCTCGAGGGTCGGTAGGCAATTCCCTTCACTGTGGCTTTATTCAAACGTTTTCGGGGATACAAAAATGAGGTTTGTAATGTAAGATAATTATACTTTCATTTATAGTAAGTATTTAGAGAAGTAAATAATTATATTCCGTGGCATTATGCCTTTAAGATAGCGAAAGAGAAGAGAGAGAGACAGACAGAGACAGAGAGAGACAGAGACAGAGACAGAGACAGAGACAGTAGTGGTTAAGACCGGGTGTCTTGATAGCCTAGTGATGTTTACGCTCGCCTGGTCGAGATCGAACCCCGTCAGGTAGCCACTAGGGCGTTTTCTAATTTAATACCGTTTCCGACGCCAATATAACTGTTAATTAAATGTGTTGACTACGTTGTTAGATACAAAAACATGACTGGTTAAGGACCATTTTTGACCGTCACAAAGGACACGCTCTGCTGCCATACTGAACCATTTCCGTTATAAGCATGTGGCGTTTCATATACACCACCACAGACAGGACAACACATACCATGACCGTTGGTAACCAAATCGAACGAGAGGCGTTATATATAATGACGCACTCAACACATTTTATATATTACGGATATTACATGAATGTCCATGACACCCGCATAGTTACGACACGAGTGCCTACATTATCATATTTACGACAGCGAGGGACATGCGACAATTTAAAATTACATTGTCGATTTTACCATGTTTTAACACTGGTTACTAATAAAACATACAAGTACTACATTATCTGAATTATACTTGTTAGCCTTCACTATCAATAGATACCGTCAAACGCAAAATACAAATTTCGCCATTTTCTTTACGCGAGGCGGGTCTCCCCATGAAAGAATAGCATTTGTATGTGACCTAGATAGCAATAGTAGCGTAATGTGTGGTGTGGATAAACATAATGACTGGATCGTACTTTTAATAAAAATATTCTCGACATAGTAGGTTTAAGCACGAGTGTCGTAACCATCGTTCGTCATGAACACAAATGTAATATTCTATTATTCGAAAAATACTCTTCCAGTTAACATTCCAGTTGATGTTTATAACTTACATCTCAATTCTATGACGGCAGACGCTAACATGATCAAAATTACATGTTTTGTACCAGTATGTATAATGTTATTAACCACATGGTAACATAACCGAGTCTTTTAAAAATGCGCGTGTGTGGGAGATCATAGGTGTGGTGTTGGGGGTGGGCAAGAGGACAGCAGTTTTTATTCATTACTCAACTCATATCTACCCAGGGTTTCATTTTATGGTGCCACTTCTGTGTTATTCATTTGTTTATATTCGATTTACATCACATAAGCTGTAAATAGTGATTACGTTCGTTTAATAGAAAAATTGGTAAATGTTAGAGCAGTGCAATGGGTTTTTCATTGAAATAAATGCACCGAGATCCATTTGATACGAATGGAAACACGTTAAAACAAAAGAACATTTCAAATAATGTTAATTATATTATCTAACAAATGGAGACGGAGGTTTCAGAATTATATTTCATTCTTCACATGCATCATACCATTTTCAAACTTTTTCCGAAACAGTGGAAAGAAAATACCAACGTCCATAGATTAGAATCAATTAACATCTCTACCAAGTAAAGAACATTTATACCATAACACTGAATAAAATCAATGTATAATATGCAAACAGATTCAGCATACCCCCAGACAGCAGATCTTTTTTGCGTCTGCACGTTTCCAATAAAATGTCCTGTCCGATTTATTTGAGGACACAAGTGTAAAATGAATGAAGGCAATGTTTATAAACGAACTCACACAATGATGTACCGTTATATATCGTCAAGCATATGGTTCAGTACCACGTATAGTTTGCGAGGAAATCCGCTGCCGCCGCCACTTCATGGTCTACTTTCTCTCAGATTAGCAGATTCTACTACTACCACCACCACCACCCACTTGCTACCTACTATTACCACTACCACTTATAATAATTAAAACAAAAGTTATATATACACTCCCATAGACAGGATACAAAATCACGGCCTTTGAGATACCAGTCCCGACTTGGGCATTGGCTGGTACGAGAAATAGCTCAATTGGGTCCACCAAAGATCAATCCGACAACCCATCGCACCAAAAACGAATGCACGAGTAGGTCAAGAGTAGGAAATTAATACAATAAAATCAAACCATTTTCAGAATACCACAATTAATACAAAAATAACAAAATATTTCAAATCCAAAATTACACGAGGAGAGGACAAATCAGTGGTAAGCACGTTCGTTCATGGTGCGGTGGGTCGTCGGATCGATCGCACATTATGGACCCGTTGGGTCATTTCTCGCTCCAGCTACTGCTCCTGTGGTATGCGCTATCCTGCCTATGGGACGGTGCATATAAAATCTGCCTATCTGAAAGACTAGCCCATGTAGTGGCGGCAGTGGGTTTCCTCCTCTACATGGTCCTTAACCTCATGTCCCTGTCCATGTCTAAGTCGTATAACTGTACAGTAATGTGTCGAGTGCGTCTAACATTTCCTTCATACATTTGTCGATACTGTTCATTTTACGGAGTTAACAAACAAAAGGGCCCGTTTCTAAAGTGACTTACGAAACGCCATCCTTTATTAACCGTTTCTGTCCGAATGATACTCTTATGGATCGCCAACAGCATATCTACCAGTGTCAATACATGGCAACTAGTTCACACCATCGAGGAACCAGCTACATTTTACCAAGTGCCACATGGTCGAACCTATGTTTCCGATTAGCAGCAATAATCAATATTTTATCCACCCTTTCATAGCAGGTCTTTTGCATTAACTACGTTCCACTCGCCGTTACCTCCCACGATTATGAAAGTAACCAACGTGAAAAGACCCAAAATGCATATTGTCTTGCCCTTTATTAATGAACTGCAACATGTACAAGACTTTCATAGACGTCTTCACTTATCGTCAGATTCCTGGAAGAGAAAAGGTTAGAATCCACATAACTCCGACGCCCAAATTTTAATACTAATTTCAATATTGTCCATTTAATTTTGCTTTCACAATTTAGCATAAAATTAACTACAGGTTTTGTCGTTTGTGCAGTGTAATGGCACAAGACTTGCCAACATGATCTAAACCATCCGACAGCCCATAGGCGCCCGATATGCTCCCGTCGATTGCGCCCAATATTGGATCGATCCCGTCCAGTAGCCACTAGGCGTTTTTTTCGGATAAAAACGCCGATATAACCATTAACGCAAACGATTTGAAGTGTCATTATTTTTGAAAGAATTGGACCACAACCTACGGATTATAATATTGGATTAAAATGTTTTTAATTTCCATTTGAAAATTTACCTTAACAATCGAAATCCATTTAAAAGGGCAATATGTAGTTATGATAACTATAGCGTTTGACCATTTATAGGCTGGCTATACGGACCGTCACTGGCGTACATATTTTCCACGAGGTCGACGAGCACCGTGCAGGCCGTGTAGAGGTCAGTCGTCACGTCCATCAGCGCCGCCTCGTCCACGGGATGAAGCTCGTACAGTCTTGCAAAAGCTACGTTCTGAAAGACGAACAGTTTTGTGCACAGATTTCTTGGTAACTAAACCATATTGGCCATCAATACAGCGGCCATTTCCCTCACAAGGACAGTACTATGAAACAGTAAACCCCCAAAAAAGTGTTCTAATCAACCAGAATTTATATTAAAAAACTTACGAGACGTCTACAAAAGTTTTTAATACCCGTGCGAGTAATGCCACCATTTTAGCTTATATGCTTTTGGGTTAAATTCATGCAACTTTTTGCCCTACTGTAAGCTGTGAAGATATGCCGATAAGAGCCTATCACATTACTGAAACGACCACCGTCCGACATTAAGATCCGTTCAGTTGTCGGGTGGACCAAAATTATACAAACTAGAAGTAATTTACATAAATCTTGGGGTCAATTTCACAAAACGACTTCTGCAAATTAGTTACCCACACAAAATTTAACACCACGTTGCTCAGATGGCCTAACGCCTATTAGCAGCGACGACGTCCATGTAGAACACGAAATGTTTCTCATAAGACCATACAACCGACTTACGTTTAAATTTCAGTTTATTGGGCGACGTTACACATGCAGACGCCCAATCAGTATTATCCGTGTTTAATATTGTTCAATACACGTTTTAACTGAACATGACCAAGCCAATTTAAAGTTGATATGTCGAGAGTATTTTATTTAAACATTTATAACACATTGATGTACGGTTATATGGCGTCAGACATATGGTTAAGGACCATACAGATAGAGAGGAAACCCGCTGCCGCCACATCATGGGCTACCCTTTCAGATTAGCAGAAAGGGATCATTATACATTATCCCACAGACAGGATAGCACATACAACGGCCTTTGATATACCAGTCGTGGAACACTGGCTGGAACGGAACAGCCCAACGGGTCCACCATGTGGGATCGATCCGACGACCCAACGCACCATGAACGAACATGCTTACCACCGAGCTATGTACCGCTCCCTTTAGAAAAAGAGGATTAGTCATGTTGCTTCTAACTGGCACGCTCTACACCAAAGTCATTATTCGATCGCTATCTAGGTAACGTTCAAACCTCTATGATAGTACATGTTCCTTCATGGAGAGACCCGCTCGCTTAAAATTGGCGAAATTTGATTTAGCGTTTGACGATATCCCTCGATAAGAGAAGGCCAACAAATGTAATAGGTACTGTAGTGCATATATAGTATTAGTAACAGTGTTAACGTGGTAAAAGACAATTTTAAAATTGTTAGTTATGTAGGCTAAGCTCAGTGCCAATAGAAGTTCATGGATTTCAAGTCGCTTTCAAAAATGGACCCAGTGTGTAGCAGTTTTACCCAAATATATTTGCACGTTACGTCATTGTTAGAAATTTATCTTATAAATGCATAGGCTATTAGTCGATCCAACATTAGTACATTTCAAAATACGACCTTGCTGGTTTCCCGTTGTTAGTAGCCAATATAGCACAACGAAAACGCACCGTATTTTTTCCTCCAATTCGGTTACCCCCGTCTTCGACCCCTTATACTTGCGTTTTCGCTTCCATCGATTTATCGCGAATAGTTGTGATCCATGTCCTAAAGTACGTATAAAACTGTTGTCCCGCTTAAATCTCACTCTAAACGATTTCCCTCAAAATGTTATAATAGAAAAAACGCTAATCGTTTCACACGCATGTAGCATTTCAAAGTAAAAACAAATAAATTTGGCATATTGCAAATTCCGTTTTCAACCCCAATTACCTAGTCCTGCAATCTTGCTACATACCTCGCCCAGCTTGTCCATTTCCTTACAGACCTTTACCAGTCGATCGAGAAAACCTGCAAAATAATGACAGTATGGGAAAGATTAGCAGGTCCACGCATCATTATACGATCCAGTTAATTTTAAGCCCTACATTATCCTATTTTGGGACCAACATGGCATTTACTCAAAGACCATTATCGGTCTGAAACGATCTGAAAACCTCACCTTCGGACAGGCCGAGATCGCTCTGATCGACCGCATGTTGCAGTCATGTGCACCATTGGGCTATCCAGGCCCTCTAACGTCAAACAGCAACATGTCTTACACGCTAAAAATCATGCTTAAACTTGAAGGACTACACATACCAGGTTTATCCTCCATGGATCGGCCGGATATAGGCAGTCCCGTGGTCCGTGGTGGGCGGGTAGTCGCTTCAGGTCGTGGCAAGATGTTTTCTGGTATGGATCCGTCACCTTGCGATGATTCCAAGAAATAACAGGCGTCGAACATGAGGTCGGCAAATGACGATTCTTCATCTCGCTGAAAATGTGTCTACGCTAATAAATTGTCATCGTTATTTAAAAACAAAACAAAACCACCAGTAGTAATCCACACTAACAAATGGAAGCGATTTTGAAATGTACTTTTTCAGTAAAACGCCGTCTTAAACCATTTCAGCTACTTTATTTCATAATAGACCTTGAATTATTGTTAATACCAAATCTTGTGCAACTCACCTTTTTCAGATTATCCAGAAATTCTACTTGCTTGGCAAGACGGCACAGCTTCTTGGTTGCCTGGACGATATGCAATTTCATTTTGTTCACCTTTTCAATGTCCACGATTGTACCAAGCGTTAAGCCAACCTTCCCAGCTGGTCCGGTTTCCCTGGCAACCGTGCGCACCTCTGGTCCCGAGGTCATCGATACATCGCCCATTGGTCCGAATCGGAAACCCGCATGGTCCTTGCATCCTTTCCATCCATGTCCGCCATGTTCAGAGCCCGCCTTTCGCCACCGTCGTTTATCGTGCATAAACCCGTTC
>JAUTBW010109040.1:0-15477 GCA_032361425.1 Peltospira smaragdina | reverse complement strand
AAAATAGTATATTGTTGTAATATAGCAGTAGGAACCAGGCGGGGTGGGGTGAGAAGGGGACACGTGCTCTCAACCTTTCTGGTTTATTTTTGTGTAACTGGAAATAGGTGTGTGTGTGTGTGTGTGTGTCCATACACTATCTTGATAACACTAGTTCGATTGCAATTTGTCAGTAGGCCTAATGACCCACCCCCACCTCCACACACTAGAATAAAAGTACGATATGCGTTGTAGCCTACTGTAGGCCTACTCGTTTAGTATTATGTTTCTTATTATTTTTTTAATTATTAATGAAAATCACACACACACACACACACACACTTTATGTTACAATGTAAAAAAAAAACCCAGCTATCACCCAGTGGCTTTGTCATTGAAACTGGAAGTGGTTCCTTGAGTAAGCATATAGTGATTCGATTTATAATTGTTATTGTTGTTGTTGTTGTTGTTGTATTAACCATCCAATGATTTGTTCTATGTGTATTCGTATGGATAAGAAATGCTAACACCAAAGGTAAGTGAAACTAGAATTCCCGTTCTGTTACAATCATTTGCTCACTCAGTCACTGACAGACATTTTTATTCACATCTGTAGCTAACAGATAAAAATTTTAACTTATTGTCTATGATCATATTATGTTTGGTACAATAAAGGATGCTCAGCTTTTAAAATAATTTTATTTGTGCGAATAGAAATAGCATAATAAACGATTTTCATACCAAGCTCCTATTAAACACTACACAAATAGCGCTTTGTTTTCACCCAGTCCTACAGTCGTCATTGTAATTTGACCTGCCACCTCGCAGTTTGTCGGAATGCGTGCGCAACCCGAATCCAAGAATTGTACCGAATACTTTAACCATTCCCCAGGAACTTCAATAATAAAAATATTATTCATTAATATATAATAATAAAAGATTTTAAAAATAACGTCACTACATTTAACACTGACATTATGGTACTGTATAATTATTGTGAAAAAATAAACTATGGAAGCATGAAAATTACTGCATGCACTGCATATTTTTTATATATTTTTTTAACAGCTGAAAATGTGTGAATCATTTGTTGAGGTACAGACACAAATGCACACAAACTTGGAATAAATATTAAATGTTATAGGCCTATACAATTAAACTATATATTCATTGAGAGAGAGGGAGGAGTGGGTTGCAGCATTGAAGTTCCAGGGGGAAGGTTAAATATTACATTATTGCATCTGTGAACGTGATTTTGTGCAACTATTGTTTTCAAAAATTAAATAAAATGTGCTCTAATTATTATGGTGGAACTACTGGTAAGTAATGCAATGACATCGTTACCAATGCGGAAAAGATGTAATAACACAATAAAGACAGCATGGTGTCAGGCAGTCAGAATTTAACATGGTAATGTATTGCTATTTTATTCATTTGTTACTCAATCAGTATGTAATTTAAACATAAAAATAAAGTTTTGTTGTTTCCAAAACACTTTTCCTTTTATTTCTACGTCAAGGCAGACTGAAATTATTGGCAAAAAATGTCCTAATTATTTCGTGGAACAAGGTATAGTTCTTTGAGAAGACCGATTCCGGTCCATTATATACATAAATATTAAATATATAAATATTAAAACCCCATTAAAAAAATAAATAAATTATACTTCATATGAATATGAAGTTGTTAGTGGATTGCCATTTCCTATCTTGCATAAAAAATTGCATAAATACTTGGAGCATTTTTTAAAAACATGATATGACTAGCATATGGTCTTAAATAAATGACTTTTCAGTGGTATGAAATGAAAGGTACAAATTGACAGTGGGACAAAACAACCAAATTAGATAACAAATGACTGATATGAATTAACTAGCAGCCAACTTTACAATCTACCCTGTTTTATTCACAGATTCGATTCATCCTAATCCAAAACCGTGCAGGCAAAACCCGATTAGCAAAATGGTACATGCATTTTGATGATGATGAAAAGCAGAAATTGATAGAAGAGGTTCATGCTGTTGTGACAGTTAGAGATGCAAAACATACAAACTTTGTTGAGGTCAGTACTATTTCATTTTTTATTTATTATAAAGGGAAGTGATTAATATAAGTCTGCTCAATGTTACAATAACCCTGTATTAAATACTTTACTGTAGACAGCTCCACCAATAACAGTTGCTCCACAGTTGTTGTAATAAAGGCCATGATATTTACTATCCTATTGGTAGGATAGTATTGATAAAAGTTCTCTTGCTGCTTATAGAATTGTTTACTTATATGTCTGATGCCATATTTATAAGCACAAATAAAATATTTTCAACATGTCACTAAATAATTTAACAGCTCTTTCTATCTTTGTAATATCTATTAACTGTTTTCTATTGACTTCTGTTTGATAAAAATAGTAATGCCAGTGTGTCTCTTTGCAGTTTCGTAATTTCAAGATTGTCTACAGGCGATATGCTGGCCTGTATTTCTGCATCTGTGTTGATGTTAGCGATAACAACCTGGCATACTTAGAGGCCATACACAACTTTGTGGAAGTGCTGAATGAGTTCTTTCACAATGTGTGCGAGCTGGATCTGGTCTTCAATTTTTACAAGGTTGGTAGTAACTTATCATTTCAAACATCCATGTAAGGTCATTCATTACACAAACGGTATTGTAAAAAAATTAACAGTTCATAGAATAATGTGCTTTGTCATTTCATCTTGTGTGGGTAGAGAAAGCATGTTTTGGTTATATAAAATAAATCAGTAACTTGAATTTTCATATATATAGGTATTCTTGAATTTTTAAAAACGTGTAAACTGAAAATAAGTTTCTCTCTTACTAACTAGGTCAGTGCTTAAATTATTTATACATAAATTGTGGTAGCACATTTTAGCAACATAAATATGATCATCACCAACAGAGAGCAAAGCAAGTAAGCAATTTATTAAACTAGAAGCAATTTATCACCATTTGAGTAACATGATAAGTAGTCAACAAAATTATAATAATGTTTAAACCAATATACACTTTCTTTCTTTTTCAGGTTTATAGTGTTGTAGATGAGATGTTCTTAGCAGGAGAAATTCGAGAGACAAGCCAAACAAAAGTATTGAAACAGCTCCTACTGCTGTCATCTCTCGAATGATGTACATCTCCTACCTATTACAATGGGTGGATACAAGCTGTTGCAGTGTTGTATAACACTGGAACTGAACACCATTCCTTCTGTTACAGCTAGACGTAGATGTGTAAGAATAGGTTTCAGTTTTTGTTGTTGTAAGATTGATATATCCCCACCCCATAACAAAATAAAATAATAAAAGCTCAAATTCTTTTAGACATTGAAAATATTATTAAAAAAATTGTATTCATTAAAAAAATTCTTATTTAAAAGTAATTGACAGTGTTTGATAAATGAAAAATGAAAAATAATTATGCAGCACGTCATTTTTTTTTTCTCACATAAATATAATTTACATGGTCACAGATGTGTTTTCTGTGATTCATTATTGTTATGCAAATTATGAAGCATGTTTCATAATTGAGGAAATATTGTTTTTTTTTAAGTTGCATGAATCTAATATTTATGTTTGTTCAACATATGTACTAAGGTGCATTAATCTAAAGACAGTCTCAGAAGAAATGTCAAATTTATAGTTTTTCTTGAAGCAGTCATGTCTTTTAGATAGGTGCCTTCTGTGGCATATTAAACGAAAACCAAATATATTTTTTAAACACCAAACCAGTAGACCACCACCTGAGTTCTGAGTCGACCAAAAGAAGTGACTAGCCAGGTAGACTTTATGGAATTAGTTGACATAAATATCTGCTGATAAATATTTATTTTAGCTGTACTGAGTGAAATAAAAGTCACCAGACCCCCCCCCCCCCTCAACATTATAGTAGATGTCCATTGTTAGGAAAGCAATATCTGGGATTGACATTGTGCTGATTTACTCGTCACACCTGGAAGGTTGTGTTGGTGTTTGTTCTGTTCATTAAAGAAAATATACCATGTACCATATTCATTTTATTGCTTCAAAAGCGGCATTTCAAGTAACAGCCTGTTTTAAAACTAAAATCACCTTGTAAGGACATGTATATGTTTAATTTAGAAACACTCATTTACGGTACTGTTATTATGCACCAATTAGCCAACACTATTGTCATGCAGAATTTCATTCTTTGTGAGGTGTTTTTTATATTTTACAATGCAATATGTTTGTGTTTATAATGGATAAAACTTAGAAACATTCCAAAATACAAAAATCTTAGGAAATAAAGCGAAGTTTTAATCTTTCAAAAAAAGAGGTTTCTACTATTTACTGTTTAGTTATAAGATGACAGCAGTGTAGACTAGTAAGACATGCAGCACTCATTGGCAAGATGCTTTTACAAAATGCAAGTTTGTTTTGCTGCAATACAAGCATCTACAGTGGACGTAAGTGTAGAATGAATATAACTTGGATTTTATACCAAAAGTGGAATGAAATAGCCTATAGTCTCTCACCATTTTAAACACTGTTTTTGAATGCAAGTACCAGTTTACCAACAGACAACAAAAGTGTTAACACATTTTGTAACAAGACAAAGTGATAATAATGGTTAATTAATAAAAAAAAAAAAAAAAAAAAAAAATGCTGAAAGACTATAAATTAACACTGCTGCTTGGTTTCACATAGAAGTGTCAGATTTCTTTTAATATAATGAAGTACCTTTATACCAGTTATGTGAAACACACCAGCTATGTTAACTTTGATTGAAATCACATGTAGCTACATGATTTTAGCTAAGTTGAAAACCTCTGAGTATGTTTAACCAATCTGTGAGGATTGATTTTTTTGGGAGTTCAGTCAGTCCTCTTCTAGTAAATAATATACTACATGTGTTTTGTACAGTGTACATTTTGTTAAGTTTATCAGTTGAATATTTTAATAATTGATATTAGCTTTAGTTTTTAGAAATGTATCTGATATTTGCCATTAGTTACGGTATTATAAATGTATTAATACCCATGTATTTAGTGTAGAACAGTTTGTATTAATATCCATGTATTTAGCATATAAGTTTGTATTAATACCTGTGTATTTAGTTGAGACTTATGAATTGATTGTCAATGTTTTGAAGTATTTATATTTGTCTAGCAAGAGTGTTGAAGGTGGGGCAGAACACATATTCAGTCCAACCATAGACAAGAGCATATGACTCATTCATAAGCTTCTCAAGTTTAAAAAACAACAAAAAACACCTTACTTAGTTGGTTATGTGATACTCATTTTGTCAAGAACCCAAATAGCTATTGTGCTCTATTAAAGATTTGGAAAGGTGCAATAAAATGATAAAAAACTGCCACTTGTGTACATATTGTATTTATATTTTCAAAGTTTGTCCAGTTCACATTAGAATAAATAGTCGTGACCAAGTATTTAATGTGGTATTTCTACACTGAATTTTTCACTTTTATCATAATTATTTCTCATTTTAACTTTATTTTAAGGGGCATTCTCACGCTGCAATATGTTGTATCAACATGTTGCATGCGATACAGTTGTACCATGAGAACACCGGAATCGTTACAACTTTAGTTGTATGCGACAAGTTGTTTGGGAGTTGTAACGTTTAGAACATGTTCTATTTTCACATGATAAATTGTAAGTTCTTGACCAATCAAATCCATTGAAGTGTTTATGTAAAACGAATTCTGTTAAAATTTTCCTTTAAACATGACAACAGTAACACCAGCGTCTCATCTTCACTGGAATAATCAACGATTACGTTGACGAAATTTAAATTTTATTCACATGATTTCAAATTGTATGCAACAGCAACAGCCATAAAACATGAAATGGTTTTGTTGTATTGACAAGTTTACACAAATCGCATGCAACATGTTGATACGACAAGTTGTATCGTGAAGACACCCTTTTACAAACCTAAAAGAATTGCTGAAAATTTAACATGCTATTTTAAGAATGTTACTGCTTTTAGACAGGTTTTCAGCTATTTTGTTTTAATTATTGTTACCAGTACATAGCATCAGACACTATTATGACAATGAGAAAGGAATACAGTATTAATCAATCAATATCAAACGTTGGAATGATGAATTTATTTTTAGTTAACTGGTACTGCATACATTGATGAAGTCAATTTTTGTTGTACAGTAGATCTATATTCTATCATGTTTTCTACAATCTATATTCTATAACATTTTAATATGTTTATTTCTTTCAAACCTGCCCAAGGGAGCGGGATGTAGCTCAGTTAACATTCACTCATGATTGTTGGATCAATCCTACATAGTGGACCACAACTGGTGTAATACATGTTATCCTGTCTGTGGGATGGTGCACATAATTATTAACAGAACCTGTGCTTCTAATCAGAAAGAGTACCCTATGTTGTACTTGTAGCAGCAGGTATCCCGTCTATCAGTACCATAATGGTCCTAAACTGTGTGCCTGACACCAAATGTGTTGTTAAATGAAACACTTCTCTCGCTCACAGTTATTTTAAAATCAGTCTCAAAAAGAAAATAATTAAGTCAGGATTTATTGTCAATCTATTATGTCATAAAAACTTTTAATTACATTTTTATACAACGTTGGATATGTTATCAGTTTATAAAAGACCTGAAACAAGTAATACTGCTACCGTTCTAAACTTGACAAACTAGATACCGTAATAAAAAATAAAAACCCAGGTTAAAAAGAGAATATTTAATATGATATTTCATTTGATGCTCGCATCTTTTTTAAGGCCAAACAAAAACATATTGAAAGAAAAGTAACAGGCTACTTAAAATTACATTATCGATTTTACCATGTTTTAACACTGGTTACCAACACCACATACAAGCACTACAATTACCTGAATTACACTTGTTAGCCTTCACTATCAAGGGATATTGCCAAATGCTAAATACAAATTTTGCCATTTTGCCATTGTGTAAGTGAGGCGGTTCTCCCTGTGAAAGAACACATACTAACAGAGTGTTTGTATATGACCTAGACAGTGATTGTAGTGTAATGAGACTGGTGTGGAAGACAACTGGATCGTCTTTTGTAAATGTTTAAATAATTAAAAAATATTCTCAACATAGTAGCTTTAACTAACGTTTGCTTTAAAAAAGACCTCAATAGGGATGTATTACTTATAGTGTAAACCACTTGCACATTTCAATTCTTTTGCCATTCTGGTACTCTGTAGTTTGATGCTGTATTATTATTTCTATCCTGCAGTCAGTGATAAACATATATTAGCATTTTACGACTTTTGAAGTCATGTAGTTATTTCAATGCAACTGAGACATTAGTTTTATTAGTTTTATTTATTAAGATGATTCATACAAAGTTGTTAAAAACTGACTGTGACAAAATACAGGATTTCACAACAATTGCATAAAAACTGGTCAACTATTGTAATGCATAAGGAAATACAATTTAAGGATGTCATTTAAATATCTAGATTGCATTTCGACAAAATTACATCATAAGTTTGTCTTTAATGATGTTAATTTCATGGGAACACCATTCAAATAGCATTACTTAAGAAATGGACTTCTTTAAGTTTTAAGTTTTATAAGCACTAAGTACTAATCAAAATTATACATAATCATATTTTTGCTTAATACATAAAGGTCATAAATATCTGTCAAATATAAACCTAAAAACTGTATTAGGATTATTATGATATATTATTAAATGCAAGTGACAATGAAAATAAATGTCAAAAAGTTGTCTTTTATAAATGAAACAATCGTTTCTGATGAACTTTTTTTTTTTTTTTTTACAACTCATGTCATTTGAAACAGACTATAACCAAAATGAAACTGATAACTCTACACAGGTGTGTTCATATTTTTGCCAGGTGCAGTTGTATGTGCTGTTAATAGTCTGTTTCAGATTACCTAGGTTTAGTTGTCAAATGTTCAGCAGATAGTTTTTTTCATCTATGAAAGACAACTTTACAACACTTATTTTCTCAGTCACATGCACATAGTAATAGGTCATGATAATGTTAATGCGGTTTTCAAGTTTGTTTGACAGATATTTACAGCTCTTACATAAAGCAAAAATACGGTCATGTATAATTTTGATTAGCACTATAGGCCTGCACATATGCAAGAAAAACAATCAGCTGCATCATGTTCATGATGAATGAGAAAGTCTTACCGTCAAAGGATGAAGCCTGTATTAAATGTCATTAACTAGTTATTCTTTCTCTGTCTGCATATACGTATAAACAATGTGACCTATGACACACTAATGTTTTACCATGCTATATTTTGCATCTCTGCTTTAGATAAATCATTATTCACTTAGTTTTATTGTTGTGGCCATTTCATCCGACTTTATACTTTCTTGCTCTTCTTTTTTATCCAACCGTAATTCTTTCTTCTTTCAGTTTCATTACATTTTCATTTTTTTTTTATGTCTTCAAATAATGTTATCTTTGTTTCCACAACTGTTTGAAGCGAGAACTGTCAGTTAAGTAAACTATTACTTGTTTTATTCCAGACTGGTCTTAAAGATGTGTGCATTGAATTATAACCATGGTATTTTTTTCATTAAATAACATTCTCTTTTTAACCTCTGTTTTTTTTTAATCAGGTCAGTTTTAGTTCAAAAAATTAAATTGACAGTGAAAACTCAATTTGATAAGAACTGTGTAATACTTCTAAATATTTTATTCTTGAAATTTAAGTGCTATGTTAGAAAAAATTTAAAAAAAGGCTTGATACTAGTCTCAAAATTTTAAAGCTTTCTGAGCGTTAATCTGTCAAACAAATGAAATCACAATATATTTTGATGTGTAATATCACAATTCTCTAGTTTAAATCAAGTTTAATGCAAGGTAAATGAATATATCACATACCTAAATATTTCAAGATTTATAAATGACATAATTCTCATTTTAATACATGGAATGTTAAACCAAGAAATAGCTAACACCATAAAAGATTTTGAACTATATACATAGATAATGCACTTAGTGTGTACATGTACATTCCATGGTGTACTGACCAAGCTAAGAAGACAATTTATAAATGTTACAGACTTAAAAGTCCTTGTTACCATACAACACTAAACAAGGGTACCACTGAACTACAAATAACATTAACATAACAGTGACACTGATCACTAGAAAATATATCAGGTGGGCTTTTTAAAATATACAAAGCAATAAATGTTATCACTGCAAATAAATCATTTATGTGATGTGCAGTTTAAGTTATTTCCTACATATTAATTTAGAACAGATTTAAGAAAGTTTACACTGGCATAACATGATTCTGCTTGAGTGGTACATTCATCTCTCAAATGATACAAAAGATTGAATGGCCAAGCTGTCCAGTGGAAATGTACAATAGTGAATAAATGAAGCTTTAACTTGTGAGACTAAACAAAGCAAGCTGAATTGTTACTTATATTTTTCGTATTCCAATGTATGTTTGAGTCATGCTACAATTCTTTCACCACATTACTGACTTATTTACACACACACACACACACACACATACACAATGCAGAGCATGCAAATTTCATGTTATGATCAGCTTGGTTACCATGTCATTGAAGAATAAATATGTATTAAATAACTATTTTAAGATCTAAATTTTAAACAATACAAATGTAGTATAAGATACACTGTCTATAATTCTTAAGCAAATCCAGGTAATATTTCCCATAAAGAGAACATTGCAAAACAACAGTAAGACTGCAGTGTTGTTTGAGCGATGTATTAACAAGTGATCATCCAGCGTATAATTATTATGAGCTATAGTTCGCATTCAGAAATATGTTAATTTTCAATGTGGATTGAGTACACACATTACTTGCCTGTATTAACTGAATTACAAAATGAGCTCCAGAAAACACTAGACTGCATAGAAAACATACAGTATGCTAAAGGTTAAAAAAAACAATGTGCTATCCAGTGTAAATGCTCTGAATGAGGACAATTTTGTAGTGTTGGGTTGAGAAAAGGAATGCGCCAGCCTATAGCCAGACATCAGTTTTTCACATTACACATTTCTCCGATCTGTATCAGGGACAAATATGTTTTCACGTTCTATACAATTTGTTACTATAATATTAAATAATCAAATTTTAAAAAATTGAGCAATAAATCACTGGCAAATTAAAGTTAAAAGTGTTGCACAGCAACATTAAAAAAAATCCACAACATATTTTGTTATATGTAAAAACTAAATATATTCGAAGATTAAGAAACATTAAAAAAATATTAAGATTATTATCAGTAAAAATCTGCGAACTGATTAGGTTATGAGCTCATTAATTAACAATAAATAATTTCATCTAGGAAAAAAATACAATTCCCAGCGATTTGTTTAAAATATTACTTGAAGTACTGGGGTCAAAATATGTCTCTATACATGTTCAATAGTACATCAGCATGATTCCAAACTTAATATAATATTTTAAAAATTGAAATTATTAGTAATGAAACTTTCATTGCACTTAGTACATAATAAAATTAAAAAATCAATGTTGGTGCAAGAAAAGGCATTCACAAAAGAAAATTATAGAAAACTGTTGTCATGACAACAGCTAGCACTAAATCACCAGTTATTAACATTAGAATTCACATTTCTTCCAGGGATGTTTGTAGGTGTGATGGTACTGACCGCAGGACAGAAGATGGAGCTTTGTGTGGGGAGTGTGACTTGAGTTTTAGACTGCTTCGACAAGGTGAACGTGGGGAGCTCAGCCTTTTGACAGGTTTTCCTGGAGATCGGCGTCGATCTCGCGGGGTCAGCTGACAGAACTTGATAATATGATGTGGTGTCATTCCATTTGCCGTTCGCAACTGTAAATTGCTAGTCACTGGCGTTGTACCATCAGCTGCACAGTTTCCACGGTCTGCCAGTGGTGATCTTACTAGTTTCTTACTTTTAGGTGTACACACTTCATTTATAGTGGCTATTAACGAAGAGCTGAGATCCACATTAACACCACCAAACACAATATCCGTAACTTCATCAGAAGCCTGGTTTTTAATAGGAGTGGACTCAACTTTCTTATCTGGGAAAACCTCTTTATCAAGGTGTTCAAAAACTTCCACTGTCTGAGCAGAACCAACGTTCTGCTTAACAGACGATAAACTGTCTGTTTTGGGTGATTTGAAAGGACATGTGTTATCAGACTTGACAGTTTTTTCAATTGGTGCTGAAGCAGCTTTTTGGAGATCATTTACTATGCAGTTTGCCTTCACCTGTTGAGTTTCAGTGCATTTTGAAACAGGATCTCGTGATAAACTCTGCAGTCTTTTCAAAGCTTCACTTTTCTCCTTTGCTAGTAATGCCAGTTCCCTTAGCTGAGCTGCATGCTTATCGTTCCTTGCAAAGATGGTTGGTATTCTGATGGGAGAGACTCCACGACGAGAGGTCGAGTTAGGAAAGCGAAATGGGGAACGGTGTCGTTCACTAACATCAACAGAAACAGAGTCCATGAACTGTCGGACATTCTCGGCCACTTTGCCAGCCTGATTCACTTGGATATCTGCGACACTGTCATGCTTTGGAATGAGCACTTGGGCCCTCTTGATGACCACTTGGCAGTGCTGATCAGCAGCAGACCGGCAGGAGGTGTTATGCAGGACTTCTTTTGATTTGCTCTTTACCTCAGGTTCTTTACTCACTTCACCCGTCTTGTTAGCCAAATCACTGTTGGCATCCTGGGACTGTACAGAACTATCCAGCAACTGACTGCCGTTCCTCAAGCTGTAGTCAGCAATACTGGACTTGGGAGGGGTTTTCACAGGCAGTTTATAATCCTGGGCATTACCAACATCTGGAGTGTTGGCCAAATAACCAGCTCTAGCCAATATTTTGTGGGTATCAGCTGAAATTAAAATGTTAGGCTTGATATTGTGCCGACGTGAAGCTTGCACATACATACTCTGAGAACGAACTACATTACTGGAAGAAACTGGTGCCAGCTGATTAGCTGAATTTGATTTTTTAACAGTGTTTTGGAAAGAGCAGTTGGCTTTGAAACTAGCTATCTGGCCAGTAGATAGAGAAATACTGGGACCTCTTTGAATACTTCTGTCTGCCACAATGCTGTCAGTCTCTATGAATGCCACATCCAGGGATTCCTTCTGTTCTGGGTGTGACTTCCCTGTTCCTGTAGTGCAATCCAACAGGGAGCCTTGACCACTGTCAGTGGACAGGCATCTCTGTAAACTGGAAACATTGCTGTCAACAGAATCTATTGATGAAGCACTGAGCAAGCTATCAGTACTGTTACTAGAATGTAGATTTTGTTGAGAGGCTGAAATCATGTTTGAGGCTAAACTTCTTGAGCTCTTTGATGATGTATCTGACTGTAAGTTAGACGAGGACACAATTGGGACATGGATAACAGTTCCTCCTGAAATGGTTGAGAAACCTGCCTCCGATTCATCAGAATCGTACTCGGTAGCGTGTGTTTCGTCAGCAAACTGATTTGGTGGTGGAAGAATCACATTTGAAATGCTAGCATCCAACATTCGGTTTGAAGCAGCTTTCAGCATTGCTTCTTTCGACACATATTCTTTTACTTTAACATTACCAGCTTCTTCAGACACAGGAGCCACTATAATGGGGATAGGTCCACTAATGTCAGGTCTTTCAAAACTTTTGCGCAGTTTCTTTAGCTGCTGGTGTTCTCCCTTTAGTAATCCATTTTTGATAGTGTTAGGCTGGCCTCGTCTGAGAATCTGCATCTTGTCATCAGAGCAGTTCCCATCAGCAGACAGAGACCGTTTGTGCGGTTTGCGTCTGGGTGGAACATCTATATGGGACAACCTGGTGCTGGTGTACAAGCTGTATGATCGAGTTAATGGGGAACACAGATTTACTGTCTGATCCATATCCATCGAATTCGCATCAATGAACCCTTCATTCAGCATCTGTGTGTCATCACATCGGGACATGACCGATGAATCTATTGCCAGCAGGGATGGGGAATTTAGAGTAATAGCTGGGATTGGTGACTCTCGTTTTGGACTAACAATAAGCTTTCCATTGTGGTCAATAAAGCCATAATCATCTTCAGCCAGGCCTTTTGGACTGGCTAGTCGTTCTCCGATTTGTGATGTCTCATCAACCTGAAATATTTTTTAGATTTGAAAATAATGTTTTGTTTAATATGGTACCATATCTGATAGTTAATACTATAGCTAGTAAATATTTTTTCATATATTACCACAAAATGCCAGTTTAAATTAATCAATGGCACAATAAATAATATGAAAAGCTAACTAATAAATCTAATAATATATTAATTTACTGCAGTTGAAAACTGTAATTTATATTAATAAAGTCTAGCTTACACTACAACTATTTTATTGTTCTTTTTATAATACAACAGCCATAGACAAAATTAAACCTTCTTGGAGCAGAATAATGTTCAATAGCTCAATAATTATTTCTAAATGTTAGTATAAACCTTAGAATATACTTTATCAAAATAGAAGGATAAAATATCTTTTAAACGAGCCACAACATTGTATTTGACTAAATATTAATTACAGAGTATTTTAATATTAAAATATTAACTTGGGTCCCGCAAGGAATAAATTAACATGCCAAAATAAAACATATCGCAGCAAGCAAATTTCTCTAATTACCTTATCTGCTTTTCCTCCACTCATTCTACGGAAAATATTCTTGCTTTTCACATGCTTCTTTGCAGACTGTGTGGAAAGAGTAGCACCTGAAGGAGTCCTAGAACAAAACAAAACAATTTACTAAATAAACTAATGGTTACATATTTTCAAAGCTATCTTATTGCTACAATAAAAGTAAAATCTCACAAATGATGTCACAACCTAATTTAAGAACACATTACGATACTGAAGTGCTAAGACAGCACTGAAAATATGTGCCTACATGTTAATATTATTAATTATCTGCATGATGACAAAATTGGCATTCAAAATACATGTAATCACCATTCTATCCTTTACTAACATTTGATTTCTTTGTTTGAGAATTATTAAAAATAAGTGTTTGAATTGTTAAACTGCAAGACAACTGTGAAATATCTGAAAATAAACAACTGGATACTGGTCTGAACTTTGTGGACGACAGTAGTCATTTGGAAAATTATATAGTACTTATAAATAGAGTTATGCTTAGAATGATCCACTCTGGAAAATGTTTAGAGTACAAGTTGATAAGAAAAGCAAATATTAAATTTTAAAAATAACCATTATAATTTAACACTCAGTCATTCTCGCCAGTAGGCAGTAGAATATAAGCATACCGTTTGAACTTCTTGCTACTGAGAGGACTAAAAAGGTTCAGTTTCTTGCGTGATGTCTTCATATCTGGGCAGGGAGTGGCAGTGAAGGGCAGCTGGGACGATTCACTGAAGGTGATGGTAGGAGTGTTGAAAACACCTGCCTTTCTGGTATCTGCAAAACATTAACACAACACTGAAAACACATTTACATATCACCCTACACAAATCATGCCTAGAGACCAAATATATTACCAATACACCAAGATACACTAAACAAAATTACTCATTAAAAAGCCCTGGGTTATTAATCACTGATTTGGTATATTTGTCAATAAATGTAGACCCAGTGATTTTCCCCGTTTCAGAAAATGATGTTTTCTGTTTCTAGAAATTCTGTTTTAGAATATATGTAATTGACATTTTCAATAAGTTAGAAACAAGTTGCAGAAAAGAGTGTCAGCCTACTCCATACAGAAATTATTGCTACTTGCCATTTTATATTTACGTGTCAGATGATTTTCACCAATCTAACAATCATCCAAAATACATCAGATACAGACATCAGTTATGTTAATTCAGCCATTCAGAATTCATACGCTTCATCACCACTCAAATTCCATGACTTTCCATGACTTTTTGAAGGCATTTTCAATGACCATTTGAAGAAAATTTGTTTGTATTTACTGTATATGGCTGTATATAAGCCAACTTTTCATCTCTACAAATGTCTCCCTGTAGCAGGGGATCAGCCTATACACAAAGTTAATAAAATATTTTATATAAAATATCAAAAAAACTTCAGTAACAGAAATAGGACACTACCAGAAATAGGTCATTCAAGCATAGAAATTTTACGTTTTGTACTTTTTCAAGCAACTGCAGTAACATCTATAGTTCCTTAATAGTATAAATGTTTTCATTTGTCATATATTTAGCAGTCATCATGTATATAAGCTTCAAACATTTCTTTCTTTTGATATGTGCATAAACATTGGCCAAAGTTTTCACAAACAGGAAGTGGGTCACATAATCAGAATTTTTTTTTACCCAACTGAAAATGTAACTGAACATGCCTGTCAATATTTTTTTTCTGTTATTTGTTCATCCTTTTGTTCTTTTTGCAAAAATAAATAATAATAATAATAATAATAATAATAATAATAATAATAATAATAATAATAATAATACATAGAAGTTTTATCCATGCACCATCTTCTACAAAATAGGAAACTTGTCCGAAAGTAAC
>JAUTBW010108929.1:0-15480 GCA_032361425.1 Peltospira smaragdina | reverse complement strand
AAATAAAAAAAAAAATAATAATAATAATAATAATAATAATAATAATAATAATAATAATAATAATAATAATAATAATACATGTAACAATTTTAAGGCATTATTAATTTAATAAAAGACATTTACTCTCCACCGTCTGTACATAACACTATAGAAAAACAGCGCAAATAGGACTGATGGTTCGCACGTTGAATATTCATTGAGCCAGTGTTTTTTCCAAGGATATCAGTTATGAATAAAACTGCATACACAATATGCTGTCTATTCCATGGTTTGAACTTGAATTTGAAAAGAAAAGCATGTTTTAGAGTAATGATGTACCTCACTGAATGCTAAAAAAAAACAAACATTTACCATATATAACCATCTACATAGCCAGTGTATTTCATTACCAATATACTTACTAAATACTGAATCATGGCAGTGGTCAATAAATCAGAAAACAATATTGGCTATTTGGTTGACTGTGATACAGCATACTATACTTCTGTTCATCAGGGTGTAATGTCGTAATACCATGTCTCAAGATTGAAGTGAATATACTTTCTATTTATAATAAATATTAAGAGAAATGAAGACCTGTATCTCCGTGAACTTTTATATATATATATATATATATAGTGTGTGTGTGTGTGTTCACTATGTTAATAAAAATAATTAGCTTACCTGCTTAAAATACAGGACTTAAAAGCTTCTTTGTTTTTTTATTTGCAAAAGTTTTATTAGAAAACTATTAGCAACTACCGTAGTATTAAACATCAGCACATTATTTCGAAACCACATTTTCCCTCACACTTATCAGTGACAATTTTGTCTCCTAACATGATATTTAGGCCATCAGTAAGATTACCAGTATATATATTTGTGATCAGGCTCATTGTTTACATTTTTATATCATCAGTGTTTCATGTTTGCCATCCACTGTGTAATTTGTCCATAAAATGTTTATCTGTCTCATTTTTTCAAGACGTTGATAAAACCATCATTTTTAAATGTCTGTTTATTCTAATGTGTCAACATTATAACTGGAAGTTAACTGCTTATTATCCAGATTTATTAAAAAATAAATTCATGGACTCCAAGTGAATGTGTGTGTGTTTGTATATTTACTGGTTTAGTGGGATTTATATTCTTGGTTGTTGTTTTCTAGATAGAACTGGAATGAAAACCACTTAAACTTTGTTTAATGGAATTTTGGTTAGAAAGTTTGCAGTATATTCATCCCAATTGTTTTGAGGTTTTTTCTTGTGCTGGTTTTTGTTTTACCATTTGGGAAAAGTCGGCAGGTGCATGTGGTCTTGGTGAATCACATAGTGTCAGAATCAACATAAACTCTTTTTGTTTTTCAATTTCTGTGCACTGGGAGGCAACAGATTGGCCTGTCAAATGCCTAAAGTCTGAAATGAAGGATTTGCTGCCCTAGGCCTTGTAACTCGAAGAATTCATAAAATTTATGACAGACGTAGATGAAATTTACTTACTTAGAACATTACAAGATTATGTGCTAAATTTGGTACATATTTAGGTCTGTTTTGATCACAGTGACCTACACATATACTCATTTATGTTTGTTTTAAAAGCTTTCCTGATGTTAAATCAGTAAGTTAGGTATACGACTGATGTAAGTGTTACAACTGATTCGAGTTACAAGGCCCTGGACCCTTGCCTTTAGGCACAGTACTCCCCAGCCGCATTTTCCAGTTTCCTGATTTTAACTCTGAGGTATTTCAATTGTTTTAATATTTAAATTCATAAGTGCATTGCATTGTTCATCTTGTTTCTCATTTATTTATTTATCTAGCTCATCCACATGTATGTCATATTAAAATGATTAATAACATATTATAATTTATTATTATTATTATTATTATTATTATTATTATTGTGGAAAGAAGGTGAAAATAACATGGCAGAAACCAGATAAATTCAAATTCAAATTAACACACTTTGAGAGTCTTAAATTACGGAATCATTGGTAGCTTTAGGTTTTTATTTTATTCAAATTTGTATTGTTTGTGTCGAAGGTACAGGATTAAATACGGGAAAAAGTGTAAATGTTATTTTTAGATGTGAATAGCAGACAGATGTACACAGAAATGACTATCTTAAATGGTTTAATCTTAATGAATATATTTGCCTGATTTAAAATTTATATTCGAGAAGTAAAATAATATCAAAGTGATGTATAAGATTTAGGTTTAGTAATGTAATAAGGTAACCTACTATATAACTTGGGAGGTATGGACAATTACATATTTTTGACACTGAGTAAAGGTATTATTGTCAGTAACTTGACAACATTCATTAGGTTCAGATATTCTGTAATTTTGAGTGACAGGTATAAATAGGGTTTGTACTGGTGATGAAAACTTGGAAAGTAATGGAATTTTTATATTGGTCAAATTTTCTTTTTATACATAGACACATCTGTAATAAGATGAAAAAGTATTGGGAAACCATTAATATGTAAGTAAAGTAATTGTCATAATTTACATTTAATATATTGTCTTACATTATTTTAACACATTTCCAATTTATCAAACTAAGTGTTCACATTTAATATTAACTTGTAATTCAGTGATCCACTTACAGATTTGGGTTTTATAGCATGTTGTCAAAATATTGCTTTTAAAATGTTGACAAAATAAGTTAACATTGGTGAAACTAAAGACACCATCAAAGGAAAATATTGATGTTTCTAGAGATATAGAAAACTGACATCTAACTATTAAAAATAGCTTTGTATGTTATTATTAACAGTAGAAATTATTAAAAGGAGAAAATTTGTTTCATGTGAAATTATTAAACCAGGATTGAAAACAAAACTGCTTGTATAACTGTTGCTATTAACCAATCTGGATATCCTCCCATTGCTGGGTAAATCATGCAGTATAATAAATGGTAATGCGCAACTTGTACCGAGAAACATATTTCGTATCCATATACTAGTACTTTCATATTTCTAATGTGTACAGACAGGGACAAGGAAAAGTGTTCACGTGTCCATATCCAGGACAGAATTTGTAATGTGTCACAAGTTTAATGTGCACATTTGGGGCAAGCAAACCTGTTATGAAGACACAGTCTTTCACATGATGACAGGGAATTGGAAATTGGGGTTGGAAATGAGGTTGATTTTGCTATGGTATTCACATTGAACAAGTGCTTCCACCTGGTCATAGGATTGTAACAGTGTCAATATAATTTTCTCCTTAGAGAATGAATATCAAAATGTGTCAACATTAACAGCATTTCAAATAGAAAATATCATGTTTGACATTTGTAAGCAATAAGAAAGGCCAACAAGTTTAGTTACAATAATAGTTCTTTGAAGACTGTTTGCAGTGCAGTTATGAATCATGCAATATAAAGAAGCCCTGCATCATGTACTGACAGACAACCAAGACAGGCGTAGTTTATCAACAACCCATTGTTCTCCAATTACTAAAGGAAAAAGAGGTTTCTGAGTTTTGGATAGGTAATTTTTACTAGCTTACATAGGAGTTCGGCTGGGACCAGGCTTTCAGTTCAAGAAATTTAGATTTTCAAAAGATCAAACCTAAAATGATTTTGTTTCTTTTTTGTGATTGACAGTTGTATTTTCATACTGAAAATAATTTCTATAAATATTGGTATGTTTACCATTTATTGATTTAATGCTGCTACTGATAGTAGCTTTTGGTCTTTCCATGTTTGCTCATTTGGAAGAGTACTTGGACACTCCACGTAGTAAGTCTGGTTCAGATTCCTTTTGCAAAGGTTGATTTATCAATTGAATACATACTTATCTAAGTATAAAGGCTTTATTGTTAATTTATTCTGTTCAGTTGTTGTGGATTTGGGTAGTACGTTTTAAACAAAATTAGTTTTGGATTAGATTTAGTTTGCTTTGAAAGGCACCTTGATAGTCTAGTGTGTATGCACTTGCCTGATCTGCAGTTAATTTGAGATTCTGTCAGGTTTGCTGCTAGGGATGTTTCTAATTTAAAATATTTCAAACGCTGATAATAACCTTTAATAATAACCACACACAAAAAAAGCTTGCTTTGAATGACTTTGTGGCAGTACTCCATCCCTGCTACAATACACTATATAATCAAAAGCCATCAAATGCTAGTCAGCTTGTTAAATGCATGTGCTTCTGAATTTTTAATTGTATGGTATGTACTGAGATACATTACTTAATAAAGGGGTATATCGGAATATACACACGAGGTGTTTGTTTTGCTTTCATATTCCCTCGACAGCAGACCGATTACTGATAGAAGTCCAAAGACATGACAAGTTGGAGTAACTGAAATAAATAAAACTGATTTAATAAAATTGTGCATTTTTGTTTTAATAACACAATTTTATTATTATGATTATAGATTTTTTATAAAATGATTATATTGGTTAGTAAAAGCCTACTGCTAGCAAGATATGTCATTAACAATAATCATGCACTGAGGCAGCGGGTACCAGTTTCCCCTAACTTAAAACTGCTGACACTGTTGGGGAGGGGGGGGGGGGAAGGAAATGTTTTTACTAAAATTTAAATAAGGTTATGAAATGGTATGCTGGCTGCTATGTCCCACATGCTAACAAAATATCAAAAATAAACCACATACTCAACAAAAACAAACAAAAACAAATAAAAACAATTTATTATTCAAAATACACATAAAGCCAGTAAGTTTTAGTAAATTACACAAAGTATTGGTTGCAGAATGCAATTTATCCTATAACTTCCCCATGATATCCATGTCATAAACCCATGTGATATTTGTATATATATAATCGTGATAATGGTATGCAAATTAGTAAACTGATTGTACATATGTACAGCTTAACGTAACGTCAGTAAGAATAAGTTAAAATCATGACATCAGACTGTTTTTCACCAGTTGAGTTACTTTTGACTTGGTATACCAAACAATTTAAAATGTTACATTACAAGTGTTACAGGATAAATAGAATTCGCTACTTGTGTTTTTTAATATGTAAAATATCAATCATCGTGACATTAATCGGTATTAGTATCGGCAGAGCCTTCGACAAATGCCGATTAATTTAACAATCAGTTGATATTTTCCATATTAAAAACCACTCGTGATGAATCCTCTATATACAATAACATTATGCATAATTATTTGCTTTTAAAAATGTACAACTGAGGGCTTTTTTTCACTTTTATTTAAACTGGTGGGGGTTGTCAAACATACAGGGGAAAAGGCAGCCAGGTATAAACATTATGGTTAAAGACATGACTGCCAAATTCTGTAAAGAAGTACTACTGCCAAATTCTGTGAGAAGTTTTACACTTTGCTTTCCATTCCTTTTGATTATGTTCAAATTGATCTGATAACAATCACAGTTATTTATAGTAGGCTGCAGCTTAAATGTTCTGCTATATTCTATGCTTGTTGAGGTTGGAACAAAAAAACATTCTCAAACCTCTAACTACATAGGCTAGGCCCAAAGCCAGTTCACTCTGCATGCTGTTGGATTTACCTTTTGTTTTAACAGAAACAGGTTTTATTGTTTTAATGAACACTCAAAATGTGATATAAACTTTTATGGTTTTAATCAAGACTGAAACTGTGATGTAAACTAAGAACAACAAATGGACAATCCACAAAGTATTATGTACCAGTATCATTCTTTAATAATACTAATAGTTCATTTCTTTCTTTTTAACTTTATAATCATGATATGGTAAATAGTACTTTTAATATGGATTTCATGCTAATCATAAATATATTAACAAATATACAAGCTATTTGATTTAATATTTAGTTTAAATTCAAATTTAAAAGGAAAAATAAAAGCATCAATATAAATTATTAATGAAAAGTATGTATGGTATGCATCTTAAACATTTCCAATTGTCTACAATTTAATAACCAAAAATAATTATATTAATTCTAAATACAAGACTGTGTGCATGCGCACGTGCACACACGCACATATGTATGTGTGTGTGGGTGTGTATTTATTATTTTAAAATGTACTATGACTATTTGTATTATTCAATAATGTCAATATAAAATCCTATTCTATCATACCAATTTTAAAAACAATTTAACAATACTAATATACACATCAAGTAAAATCTGTTGATCAACCTGGAACACTGGGACAAGTATGATCACAAAATGGATGATGTTGATACATGTATATACATATTTTTCTATTTATATGTAATTATCTAAAAGCATGAAGGAACATTTGTTGTTGTTTTTAAATACACTGTGACCAATACCAATTGACCGAGCTGGATTGACAAATCAGCTGATTACCTGACAGATACAATGACTGATCAACAAGGAAATTCAAACCAGTTACCAATATTCAGATGCATATATGGAAGGAGATACTCCCTTTTGATGTTAAATATTATTCAGCCAACCAACCAGAAGATAATAATTTCCAATTAATTTACTTAAAATGTTCAGTTTGCTTGCAATATTATACTCATGTATGATGATTAGCACTTTGTACATATTTGCAGAAAGCTTGAAATGAAGAGTTCATTGTGGCTGGTCCATTGCGAACGTAGGCTCTTTCTGCCAGCTCCATTTCTCCTTTACACATCAGGAACAGAATGATCCATCAAGTTCTTGATTATGCTTCCTCCCATGCTGAAATGTTTAGTTTATTTTGTTATTTTAAATGGTAAACATCAACATATGTCAGAGAGTAACTTTCAGAAAGAAGAATGTTACTAATTATTTCCATTCCAACCATGAAATGTGAAAACCTACAACTTAACATGACGCAATAAAGTTACATTCAGAATCCTTATTTAAGTAATTGCAGATTACTTATTCATCTTACTTTCATTTGATAGTGGAAATGCGAAAATTAGCATAAAAGGTCCATGCCTTCTGAAAAACAAGAACTTTAGCAACAAAACAGCTGGAGGCCTGAGCAGTTGTGTTTGAGTTCATAAACTGTGATCAGTCGTTTGCCTTGATGCCTCCAGTCAAACACTGTCAAGATCAACCCGTGGATAACCCACTGATAATGGCTGGCAAACCTTTTTCCATCATAAATGTTATTTCAAAAATGTTTTTTTCTTAAAAGAATGAATGGATTGTTCAACTGATAATGATCCATCTTTTAATTATCAAGTTTACAGCTCACAGTATCTTCTCAGTAATGTCCATGAAAGAATTAATGGACAAGATGAGATAGATAGTTTTTGTCTACAATCTAAACTGTTAATAAATACAGGACGTATGGTTTACAGTTTTGTTTACAGGTGAGACGGATATCACTACAGCCAGTTCATTGTTTATCACTGGTAGTGTGTATCTTAGTTTATTTATCTGAGAAGCTGAAAACAATAACCCAACTAAGTTTACTAATTCATGGAAGTTTCCTGACCAAAAAGTGATTTTATCAAATGCTTTTGTTTGTCAGTAATGTCACATCATCAAAATTATTCTGAAAATATGGTCACTGACTGACGCAGCTAATGAATCGTAGTTTAAAATTGTCTGCATCAACATATTGTGTTGACAAAGTACACAAATTTTAATAATTAGACAAAGTACTGGAAATTTGGCTGCTAATTAGACTTGACTTTGGCAATGTTTTGTAACATTATTTTTCAGCAGTCTGAATATTTTGAAGATTAGAATTATATTGTTTCTGTCACTTAATAAGACTGCAGGTTATTTCAGCTAATTACTTTGTGTTAAAGAGATGTAGCAGGTACTTACCACTTGACGATGTGATCATAGAGAACACAAGGAATGATGGTAATTGTTATGGTTCTGCCACCGGCATCAATCAGTTCTCCAATTTCTTTGTCCTGACAATGAGAATGAGTGTATGTAAATATTATCATAAATAGGTTATCTTTTTACAATAATAAATTGTATTTTATTGAAATGTATTCAAATCAAGGAGCACTGTATTCTTCGTATTAACACAAATATTGCATATGCAAATGGACCTTAAATTGGGGTGTGGGGAGGGTGTACAGAAAACATAATATAATAAATACAATATTTTAGTAGTACAAAATTAATCCAACTTTATTTACAGATAAATATATGTTTTAAATCACAGTTTCAAACATTATAATTTATGTTGTTATGCAAAACTAATGCTGATGACTTCCAATTCAAACAGCCATGGTGAGAAATGTGTAGTTGTTCTTTCCAGTTTTAGAAAACTGTTAAAATATGGGGTGAGGTGTTAAACCCCTGAAAGCTAAGCATATGTTGAACTATGGTTAAATTCCAGATTTAATAAAGATTTCAGTTGTTAGTCATGAAACGTAGATAAAGCACAATATTGTGTCATTATTTTTGTGTAAAGCAAATTAACAACTGACACTGTAAACAGTCTGAAGCAGTGTTTTACAAACCTTCAATCCGACACAGTTCTGTCCATTTATTTCTGTGATGATATGGTCTGTCAGTAAGCCGTTTCTTGCTGCCGACGAATCCTTCACAATTGACTTGATGCGGCCATCTTTGTAGACAAACCCAACATAGCCATTGCTGTCTTTCTGCATAGTCACCGTTCTCTCAAATGGCCTAACACAGAGAACACGACAATTGTCAATATTAATAAAGAACAAAAAATACAGCAGTAAACAACATCCAACATTTTTATTGAAAAAGCCTATAGCTCACCGACAAGGATCAGTAAACCATTGCTGTCTTCTACAATCAATAAGACACTTCTGTGTTATTACTGTGGGTGACATAAACAGTGTATGCGATATCATGTCATTAGCATACCATCCAAGCTTAGACAAAAAACTATATTAAATCTAGGAGAGCAAATAATGTTACCTTTCTCTAAGGGCCATGGTGATCCTCTCTGGATTGGCTGCTTTCAGCACTTTGTGGGCCTTATCTGTATTCCAGCCTGCCACGTTCTGCCCATTGATCTGCAGAATCTGGTCTCCAAAGCGGATACCAGCCAGAGCAGCTGGGGAGTTGTTTTGTACCAGACAGACAAACAGGCCCTGAAAATAACATACTGCACTTACTACAATATCAAAAGGTTCGAAAAAAATTTGTCTTGTAATTTTTTTTTATTTAAAAAAAAAAAAATAATAATAAAATTAATGTATGAGTATTTAAAAAAGAAACTAAGCATGCCACACACATACACAATCACAATATTAAATTTTGTGAAACACTCACTTCAAAATTTGAATTTGGGAATGGAAACATGTTCTTCTGTCATCATATCAATTATAACCAGTGCCCCACAACTGGTATATCAAAGGCTGTGGTATGTATGATCCTATCTATGGGATAGTGCATATAAAAGATCCCTTGCTGCTAATTGGAAAGAGTAGCCTATGAAATGGTGGTAGCGGGTTTCTTTTCGAACTATCTACATGGTCCTTAACCACATGCTTAACGCCACATAACCATAAACCAATGTGTTGAGAGCATCATTAAAAAAACATTTCCTTCATACATATATCAATTATGGCTTTTTCAATAATAATAATATACATATTATACAGTTAAAATCTCTGTCCCTTAATGAGTAAAACTGTATTAAAATATTGGGGCCATTATCAATAACTATGTGACAAATGGTGAAAATTCTGAGTTCACAACAGACCAAATCCATATAGCAGTCTGTTGCTTTTGCCCACAAGTCAGTGCATGATACAATCCACTGCTGTGGCAGTTTGTCTGGTGCTGAGACACTGGACACAACAAACATACTCATGTCACTGTTTCCAGCAGGTCAACTTGGTAACAAACTTCAACAATTCATTTCTAAACATGGTTGATGAGTATTTTGGTCTCCTGTAACTTATTTCAAAGTTTCCCATATTAAAAGAAATGTTATTGCACTGCAGACTATTATCCAAAACAGCAAACGGTAATAAAACAAGTTTTACTACAGTGAAGTAATGGACAGTATACTTAAATTATTGACGTGTCTCAGTCTAACACCAATTCTGTTGTCTTGGTCTTTACACAAAACCACCTCCCGGACTCCGTTACTGATTTCTGCACGGATAAGCCCCTTGTTGAAGCCTGTCACTGGTGCAACTTGCAGATTCAAACTGCTCTGTCGGGTGGACACCTGCATCGACTAAAACACAAATTGGTTTGTATTGCTTCAAACATTATGATTTAAAGGAATTTCCTACCTTGGTTTATCTTAACACACACTCTTAATCTATTTAAGAACAGCTCTGGAACAGAGGATTATTGTAATATATGAAACTGCTAAAATTTTAATTTAAAAACATCAAACACCAATAACAAAGCTAAATAACATTAATAATAGCATCAGTTGCAATATTCATGTACATTATGTTTGAGATAACCAACAATTTCACCTGATACTATTCATTCATTCATTCAATCAATCAATCATTCATTCATTTTAAGTCCATATTACAATCAATGATTTACATATTACAGGGTATAAAGCAGATGTACAAATTACAAAAACAAAACAAATACAACAATATGATTTTGTAAAGCTGCCAAAATATGTTACTTTCTTATTTTATTTACTAAACAATATTTTTTCTTATCCAAAGTTTCCTTGTTCTCCTTTTAGGTTTATTAAAATAACAATTTGAATATGACCACTAGACATCTGTAAACATTTTAGTAAAATAAGAAGATTTTGTATAATATAACAAAAGATATTCTTCACAAAAGGACACCATTCCAACCTATCCATGATGCAGCCACAAGTATAAAAACAAACAAAAGTATCCTAGCTTCGGTCTTACGGTTACAGCAAACACAGAAATGTGCCAAAAAGCAATAAGCAAAAATAATACCATTTTAGACAAAACTTTTTTTTAAATCCTGTTTCAAATAATACACTTACCTGTGGGTTGGTTGCAACGAGTGGCATGTTCTGCTGTGACAGGGACAAACCCATATAGTCATCAAGGGAAGGGTACAGGGAATTTGTGGGCTGGCTGGGTGATTGTTGCTGCTGCCCTTGGGTTGGGTAAGAAATGGCCGTATTTTCCTGTATCTGCTGTTCATATTGCTTCTGTGCCTGTAACAAATAATAGTAAATAATTAAATATCACCAAATATGGTTAATAAAAAAAATATATGTAGTCTAACTGTACATGCCACAATGATCGTAGCCAGGTGGGTATTCTTTTTTCATCAGTTTTTGAGAACTTGTTTTTCAGACCGATGGCTTAGACCTCTACGCCACTGAGGCTGGTTTGTAATAAAAAATACACAGTTAGGTAATTCACATTTAGAAACCAGCCAGACATTTCTAGTTTCTAAATAATTTGTAATTACAGTTATTAAATGTATAAAATATTTTGAGCATTAGCACACGATGCTACTAATAGAGGGTTAACGTTTATGTCCATGCTGATCGCATAGTTGATAGAACCACCACCTAAACCCTAGTCCTAGTGAATCGAGATAGTGGAACTGTTGGACTATAAAATGTATAATTATATACAATTTTGCAGAATTTCTATAAGTTAGTATAACAAATAAATGATTCACAAATTATTTTAGAACCACGTGGGGCGGATTTTCTTTTATGGTTACAAAATCAGAATTTCCCGGGAGACATTTCCTCCTGGACAGGAGAACAGGAGACTTGGTTAAACAGCGGGAAATTCCTGCTGAATCCAGGAGGGTTGACAGGTCTGATTATCTGATTATACTGTTCAGGGAAAGTAAGTTTCTAGTTTACATTTGCCCAAGGACAAGTACATTATTAAATAATTTTCCACCTGTGTAAATATTATGCTAATTTGTTTTTACAATATACTACCTTGTGTAACTGATCCACTTTCATGTCCTCCAGTGATGGGTAAATATTCGACATGGTTACAGATATCACTCAACAATATGCTGCTCAATTCTGAAATATCAACAAAACTGGTTTATAATAAAACTATGTTCAAAATGAATAATCCAGCAAATACTTTCAATGACATTCAAAACCTTTGGGTCCTCCCGCCCCCAATTCATTCTAGGATGTTGTAAGTAAATTTGTATAGATTCAGATTTTATTTTAAAAAAGTCACAGTCACAGCAATATTATTATAAAAACACATTATTTTTACTCACAAATACTCTGTCACTTTTGGTTCCAATTTATTACCCTAGAATATGTTTTATTAAAATATTTTGTACGTGATGATGTAAAATTTTCATTCTGTGACAAAATACTTGAATGTAATTTGTGATGGGAATTTTTTATTAGGAAAATAAACTTCAACATGTTGTCGAAGTTTATCTTGATAAACTATTGACAATACTCTTTACTGATTTATTAATTAAATCTTTTGTTTAGATTTTATTATATGAAATATAGGCCTAATTACAAAATTTACTTGATGATTCTGCATTTAAATATTTAGTATAAAAGGGTTTCTAGAACTTTTCTAGGCTTACAGTGCTGTCTGGTTTATCGGCACACCTTAGAATTCAAAGATCGTTTTGGCTGTTAATTTCTGTTTTAATCTTTTAAAAAATAGTCTGCATCAAATAAAAAAAATCATATTCTGAAATACAATGCTAATTTAGTAAACATTTTTAGCAAAGAAATGGATAATTTTCTTTAACAAATGTACTTACCCCTCCCCCTCCCTGTTTTGTACTAGCGCTCCATATCTGGTGATTTGGCGCACTAGTAATAATGCTATGGCCCATAGCCGACTTGACTTCATTATGTTAGTCAGTGAATATCAAACCGGTATGATTTTTACATTTAAAGCATTTATTAACATAATATGATGGCAATAATTATGTATGACAATAGTTCTCAAAATAGCAGACGCCAAGTTCTTCTCTAAAACAGCTGGTCTCCATGAAATGCTATTTTATATGCATTTATAATAAAAACAGGTAAATAATTAATTTATTATTAAATTTTAACCAAAAAGTGTTTAGGATATTAATATTAATGAGGCTGACCTACATTACAATTGGTAGAAAAATGTGTGTAATTATTTGTAGTAATTACGATAAAACTGTGGATATTTCTAATATTTTTTAATTGTCTACTTACTAGTAAATTAGTTTTTACTTAATTCTAAAGTTATGATCAATTTTAATTTTAATATCTTGTTAAAATTAATTTTATAAGACAACTTCCTGTTTATGGATATCAAAAAATTTACTGTACCGATTCACCGGACGTGCCAAATCACCGGACTCGGCTGTATCGCTAAACTCTTTTCCCGGTATATTTCAATGTTTGTACTTGCCATTTTGCAACACATTTACAAGGAATCTGCACACATGTTAGCTTCGACGGCTTATTGACAGAACCAATAAGACTGAATTTTGCTATGATAAAATAAAATGAGGAAAAAGATTGGTAAAAATTCACTTTTAAAAGGTTTAATGATAATACTGAACTCGTATCACAGTATAGTGTCATGCTGAATAGCCTGCAACATCAGAACTTACCCTAACAAGCATATATTGTTGTTGAAAAGTCGGAAGTTGTAAAACTGAAAGGTGTCTGTTGTTTAGAAAGTCACGTGACACACATATTTCCTGCCACAAATAAACCATAATTGTATGGGAGACCATATGGCTCAACCTCATTTTAAAATAGTATTATATTTAACCCTATCGTCCTGTCAAAGCACGGCCATATAATAATAATAATAATAATAATAATAATAATAATAATAATAATAATCATAATAATCATAATAATAACAATAACAGTAAGAATAGTAACACCAACAACAATAATAGTTTAATCATAAACATAACTTTTATTTAATTTTTGTTTTATTTTTTTAATGAAAAAAGTGAAATTGTAAATTGGTGTTTAGGTCTATTTACAAATTGGTAAGTGATTAAAAAAAAATAATAATAAATAAAAAAGAGTTTTTAAATCACTTGAATTGATGTTGGAAACAAATTCTTAACCTTTTTTTGTTGTTGTTGTTTGTTTTTTATGTGCAGCAAAGAGTGGTAAGATGGCAAACAACATTCCTGTGTCCTCACTGTGTGGAACAGTAGATCAGGAAAATAATTATGACTGTTCACAGTTGATTTCATTGTTAAATTTTTTTTAAGTTTATTCATTTTAACCACTTTTCACTGTGTTCAGTACACTCCAGTTGGACAGTTAATGTGGTTTATAATGTGGACTTATGGCCCACGTGAAACTCCATACTGTCCACGGAAGGACAAATAGACTGGTGCGCTTTTAAAAGTTATCCCAATCTTTGAAACAGTTGTTTAAAACAGCGCAAAAGGTCAATTTCCGACTACGTCTGGATTTCGTTCGTGGAAAGATATAAAAAGGTAACATTTTGGGGTTGATTTTATTAATACAGTAACTACTGTGCAATTTTCTTTTACATTTAATTGTGGGTTTACAATGCGCACGCATAAAAGCATTTTCCTGTTAATATAGTGGACAGCAAGTCACTCAGGATATATATTAGGCCTACCTGCCATGAATGAAGTCAATAGATATGAAAATGCACTGGCCATGAATGTCCAAATGTTAAATAACGGACTGGAGTCGGTCTTCTTTGTTATTACCTATTCATTGTTCAAGACCCCACCCCCCCCAAAAAAAAAAAAAAAAAACACACACAAAAAAACACACAAAAACACACAAAAAAACACACCAAACAAACAAAAAACCCACTGGTCATGGCCACTGGGCCACTGTAGACTATCTTAGAAGCCCTAGTATAACTTCCTTGTTTGGTTTCGTTTTAGTGGAATTTTTGGTACTTATCTGTACTTAATCATACCCATGATCACTGTCATAGTGTCAAACGCAACAGTATGAGTATCAATTCTAAAACATACTCCTTTTCCAGTCGTGAATATACACTTAACTAATATTACATGTATGTTAGATATCATCGTCAATTAAAATAAACTTACCAAACGTAGATGTTAGAAGCTGCTTCTAACTAATTTCACAACAAACCCTTTTTATTGATGATTTCAGTCTAAACACTGACGTCACTGTCAGGTGCTTACATGTCACTGGCACATGATGGTGTGAATTGGGAGCATTACTATCGTATTAATAGTAAAACAACTTTTAAAATAACCGTCACGTATAGTATTAAACTTTGTGCTTTAAATGACAGAGATTATTTTAGAATAATTTTGATCATATGTATGTGTATTTGTGATAAAATATTTCTGAAAATACATGACTTTTGACATAATCAGTAGCGCTTTTCTAACATTAGTAACGCACCCGATCATAACCGATGGGAGTTTGGATAGATGAAAACATTAACAATAACAATAATTTTATGGTCTCACAAAACATTTTATTTATGTATTTTACGTAAGTTAATTCTAAGCATCGTCATTATTTACTAATTTCGATAATTACGTTTGGGACTACTGGTAATATTATAAACTTATCTCACACATATGAGTTAAAGCTTCAGTCTTATCACCTGTCAGCATCATGATACAACAACAAATACAACAACAACAACAACAACAACAACAACAACAACAACAACAACAACAACAATAATAATAATAATAATAATAA
>JAUTBW010108818.1:0-15492 GCA_032361425.1 Peltospira smaragdina | reverse complement strand
ATAATAATAATAATAATAATAATAATAATAATAATAATAATAATAATAATAATATTAATAATAATAATAATAATAACCAGTTTCTCATTTTAACTAATAAATAATAATAATAATAATTAATAATAATAATAATAATAATAATGTTTCCATTGGTCTCAGGAATAATAATAATGTTCTAATAATGGTGATTTTTATTTATAATACAAAACAATATTTTTAATGAATGTAAATAATGGGAAAATATAGCAATAATCTCCCATTTCTTAATTATATCCTTTATAATAAAAGTGAATAGCTTATTCAGCTCTTATCGGGATATAGCATGTCATATAAAATCAATTCTATGGTTATGCATTCCACAAATTCACCCTTTATCTCTCAAATAGATCAATTATTAAGGCTCTCAGTACATTACTGACACATAAGTGCTGTAATACAAGTAATTACACACATATTAAAAAAAAAAAATTGACTCGAACATTGATTTATATAGTGCTTGATTATACTTTTAAGATAAGAGATTTTACTATTTTACCATTAATTAATAAAAGTTACCATGGACGTGAAAGACAGAATAGAAAAAAGTTATTATGATTCTTTGAAAAGAAAAGGCAATCAGAAAGGATTAAAATATGGACTTTTGAGTCTTCTACTTACGCAAAAAAGAGGTCCACATCCTTAAAACTCAGATCATTTATTACTCGTTTGAAATGTCCACCAAATGCAGAGAGATGATTACATCTGAAAGAAATGATAAAATAATTATTTTATAAAGAGATAACAATCTAAATACAAACATAAAATGTCTTCAAATGCATGAAACATTATAAAATCTATTGTTTATGTAAACAGTTCATGTTTTTTATTATCTTTTCTGACTAAATCAACAGATAATTAACATATCTGAATACCTCCAACTGCAGTGTATGGTGATTGTGACAGAATGATCAGTGGTGTAAAAAACAACACTTTTACTAATACAACTAAAATACCAGAAACAACCTTACCTGCAGTGTATGGTGGTTATGGTAGAATGCTCAGTGGTGTTTAAAACAACAACACTTTTACTAGTAATACAACTAAAATATCTATTAACCTTCTGACTACTGAATTATTTTTTGTAAAAAAAACAGTGTTAGTACGTGCACAAATACAAAGTTTTCACTTAGTTACTGAATAAAAAATTTGGTAAAAATATAAAATAATGTTCGTATGTGAATTGGTACAAATTATTTTTGACTTTTTTTCATGTTTAGGTAACATTTTTTACGAGTTAAAAACGACCGAAATTGTGCAAAAAATCAACAAAGTCGGCTTTACTTTGTACGTTAGAAGCTAGCTGTCCAGCAAATCATCCAATATTAATAATCCATGCACTTTGTTCACTCCAATTTTTTTCTGAAACAATCTTCGATGTTTCGTCTGCCATTTCACAACTTTCAATGTGCATAAAACAATCAAAATTACCATCAAATTAGCTGATTCAATCAGCTATCAATTCCTCAAAGCGATCGTGACGTTCCACCATTACTGTCAAACGAAAACACCCGAAGAAAATCGCGTTTTCAAGTCAACATTTCTTAATATTTTTGAAAAGCCAAACGAAAACAAACCATAGCCATAAGCACATTGGCCTATTTCCTGTTGCTTGGGCATGCACACTAGATGTTTCCGGGTGTAAAATGGTGGGAAAACCGTATTAAAGGGACACACTACGATCGGCAATTTCCGATTCGGTTTTCGTGACGTTGGGCGAGATATCTCGCCAGCAGTAGTCAAAAGGTTAAAGAAAAAACACTTGAAGTTTTCTTCATTTCACAAAAATAGTTCTACAGATATGCTGAAATAATAATGATTTGTTAAATACAATTAATAATTATTTCCTATTCTTTTACAGGAAAATGACATTGAGAGTTTGGTTGATGAGTTGTGTGCTAGACTTAAAGAAACACGATGTGAAAGAGGTTTGTAAATTGGCCAGATTTTTAACCTTGAAAATTATTTAATGATCTCTGATATTTATATTACAAATTGTGACACCATGTTGAACAATGTTAAACAGGCTTGCTTCAATTACCTGTCACCAGTATTCAACATGCTTTCCATGTTTAACTCGAACAGCAGTGCTTTTAATTAGCAGCAGTGGTATTATGGTGATTGATTTTGTTTATGTAACATTTAAAAATAAAGTTTTTGTCTTCAGTAAATGTATAAGGTTCCTGGTCCACTTACATTTCATTCTGGAGGGTTTAAATAAAAACCAAACACTATATTTATATGAGGCCGGTAACAGAATTTGGATATTTATTTGATACCAAATAAAAAATAAAGACAGCAGTAATAATAATAAAACTCACCCAGTTGTGTAGGTGTAGTATGTCCAATTCTATGTCATGAATATGAATTACATGTTACAGAATGTGCTATATAACATCCATTCTTTTGTATTGTAGAATACTTCGCTCCCTTATCCATCAATGTGAATGATGGAACTGATGACAGAACAGAGATACAAATAGTGGAGTCACAAGATCCAGCAGAAAGGTATAGTGTATCAGGGTTTTAAGTGATGCAGGAATCCTGCATATTTGATAATTACTTAAAATACTCGCAAATAAAATATGTGTGTAAATGCTGATGTAAATTTTAATAATAAAAATTCTAGTGATTACAAAGTTGAAAACGGAAATAGCTGAGCGGTTTAATTGGTTCCCAACCTATTAATATAGTTAACATAGCTTACATGTGGAAACCAGTGTAGCTGATTGTGTGTGTGTTACAAGTTTTATATTTATTAGTTAGTTTCATACATAGGGGTGTGGAAATAGAAATGGTGACTTGTCCCAGGGCAAGTAGTCATTCTAAATTTACTTGTGCTGATGAAAAGTTACTTATCCTGATTACTAACAAAAACCAAACAAACAAACCACCTTTGCAAAAACTTTATCTAGATCCCTTTCAATGACTTTATCTTTGGAATGTGATTTTATTTGACACGAAATACGTTTTCACAATTTTTCAAACCAGAAGTACTGTTGGCAATGAGTGGATGTTCACAGCACACAGAACAATACACAGTTCCGTCGTCTGCTTTTTGCAGCCATGGGAAGTTTATAAGCCAATGTTTGTGAAATTCCCTCTTTCATTTTAATTTGCAACACACTCCTGATCCTTTTCAGATTTGAGTTTTTCGTTATGGCATTGGGTGGAGGGTTTTGATTGGGTGCCTGTATTTTGTTTTCTAGAAAAGGAACATGTACTTTTGTTCTGGAAGTACAGATATATTGGCTAAAATGTACCTTAATACATAATACTAATATTTTTCAGCCTAGGATCAACTGTAACTTACCTTACATATAGTACAACATATTTGTTTTTGTTTTTAAAGTAACACATTTATTGCAGTTATTATAAAACAAATTTAATTAGTCCATTGTGCTAAGGTTTACAGTAGATAATTGATCAAATAATATGACTGGTTTTGTAGAAATTGAAAAAAAAAAATTATAACTTACATGCCATCACTTAAGTGAAAAGACTAAGAGAAAGACCAATAATAAGACATAATTTTCATTCCTAAGTGTTCTGTATCTGATAAGTACAGGATCAAAATCGAGTGGTGTCTCCCATATCCTTACCACGCCATTCACTGCTCTAAATATATACTTAAATATTTTGTTATAATACATTTATACAGAAAGCCCTTTTGTAAGGGATTTTCTCCCAGAATAGTTTCACATTGAAAATTAATCATAAAAACTTAATTGGTTACAAAAACATTGAATTATTATTGGTAATTTGCTGAGACTGTTGTACTTTTAAGTAAATGTAACTTACGTGACGTCACGTAAGTTACAGATTTCTACAAAACCAAACATATTATCTGATAAGTTTTCTACTTTGGACTCCAACACCATGGACTAATTTTTAAGATAAAAGAATGACTACTATGAAGGTGTTACCTTAGAAAAAAACTAAAATTTTGTACTATTTCTGACATTGGGCTGAAAGATATACAAATTTTAGCCAATTTATCTGTGATTCCGGGTAAAAGTACATAATTCCTTTCCTAGAAAAAACTAATAAAATAAAGTTTGGTAAAATGTGGTTGCATTTTTGTTCATTTTTAAAATGGGCAAAAATGTGATTTTTGGGGGATAAAATTCGCCTCTTTCCATGTATATTTTTAGCAGTTGTAGAAAGTTGTGCATTAAATGCTATCTTTTCATAAAAGTTTGATGTTTTCACGTTCTAAAATACCATTGTTGATACTTTTTAATTTTGGTGTGCTAGGACCACTTGCTGTGAAATGGCCCATGTACACCCCAATCATCTTTTTAATTTTGTGCTTACGTACATCATCATCACTTTTAATTTTGTGTATTATTGGTCATAATAACCATTTAACTAATATTATTACTGGTATTATCTTGCATTTTGTACATGACTGCATTAACATCATCATCAATTTTTATTTTGGTGCTTTACTGGTGCTTTACTTACTAATATTTTTATTACAGGTATTATGCTATATTTTGTTGATAAGTACATCATCACCTTCAGTTGTTAATTTGGTGCTTTATTGGTGGTAACAGTGATTTACTAATTTTCATATTACAGGTATTATGCTGCATTTCCAGCTCTTCCTGGTGAAGGTTCGCCACAGACCGTGTCACCTTCCCTGACTGAAGACAATGTGTGGCGGCGCAATCCTTTCACTGGCACCCTTGCTGGTCATACTTCAGAGAGTAAAGATAAAAACTACAGTAATGAAGCTAAGAAATCTACACCGGCACCTGACAAAAGCTTGCATAACACCACTGTAAAAGGGTCCAACACCAGCACAAAACTGAGAGATGAAAAGGAAAACCATCATCCTCACCCTAAGTTTAGAAATCAGAGAAAATCATCACCTGGTGGCAACAAGTTAAAGCAAAATACAAAGAAAGGAAACTGTGATGGCAAGAATAGAAAAGCTGGCCATCAGCTAAGCTGGCCATTGGCTGTTCAAGAAAGCAAGGGATCGTGTCTGTATGCTGAACATAAGACTGACTCCCTGGATCTGAAGGAAGAACAGTACTGTAACATGGTGGAGAACATGCTCAAAGAACTGCTGCTGGGAGAAAAGGAAAAGCGTCACTATACAAGAATGGAAAAGTACTTCCCAAGTCGAAACTACAAGTACAGCTTGATGCCTCAGTGGTATGAAGAAAATATTTACAACAGAGAGTTTTTGGAAAATGATGATTGGTATACTAAGCCACTTGATAATATGTTTGCGACACCTATTTCGAAAGCTCAGCGGTTGTATAAACGGCATAGTTTCCCACCAGCTGTATTTACTTGTGATGAGAGGCTAAATTGGGAAGATCTGTTTCCAGATCCTGTCTTGTATCTTCAAAAGCCAGAGGAATCCTATCAGTGCATCAGTCCTGATGCCAATTCAGATGGTGCAGATAGCAGTAAAGAAACCACCAATTCTGATGATGATGGGAAATATAATGAATCTGAAATACAAGATAACAAAATAATTGTTTGTGAGAATGACCTAAAATTAGCATCCCAGGTTGTTTTGAGTGAAATGCCCCAGTCTGAAGGTAATGGGACAGAACAAAATGCTGACATTAGAAATGCAATCCAGAATATTCCACTGGTTTGTGTTCACTCTGATACTGAAGGAGATGAAAGTGGTTATGTGGTGGAAGCGATCGGTACAGATATTGATGCAAACACCTCTTGCAATAAGTCAGTACCATTGCTGAAAGAAAAAAAGGATGATGAGACTGATGTAATTGATGAGTTACTGAAGTCTGTAGAAAAACACTGGGACATCTTTGCTGTTAGTAATGATGCCAGCAGTACAGTTTCAAGTTCAGACAAGGGCTGTCTAAGTGATACAACTGAAGCATCTCCATGCATTACGGATGTCAGTCAGCAGGCCAGCCCCTTCCCAGATATGCTTCTGCTTATGAATTATGGTGAGGAGAAGTCTGAGTCAAGTGCTCATATGGTTAACTTGAATGATGATAATCAGTTTGCCACTCTGGTTGACATGCAGAATGTGTTTGGACAAGCTATCACAGAAAGCAATCCTTTTGAAGATAATCAGTGGGATAACTCTACTACTATGCATGATGTAGGGAAAGAGTGGCTTCCTTATAATATGCATAGCTGCAGTTTAAGTGAAGTATTTGAAGAGGAACCTGGTGGTGGAGAGGATTATTTCAGGATTCAGAGCACACTAGAGGGAAGTTTCTTTGAAAAGAATCCTGAGATAGAGAATGTGGCATCAGAAAGAGAATCAGAAAAATATTTCTTTCCTTTCACCATACACAGTTGCAGCTTGAGTGATGATGCAGATGATACAAGTGGAGAACCCTTTGTTGATGCCAAACATAGATTAGACAGCTGCCAGGAGCAGAATGCCTGCTCTGTTTTGTTTAATTTAGGAAGTGATGATGATGAAGATGTCTTTGTGGAGAACAAAGGCCAGATGTTGAAAGAATTGTCCTTATTTGGCGTTAGCAGAAGAAGGGATGAGATTGATGAAAGTGCCTATTTTACAGCAGATCTCTTGAGTCCTTTTGGTCCTGTGGGTGAATTCTCTGGAAGTTCTGGAAGTTTGCTGTTTGGTTTACCTCAACTTGTTGATACCAGTTATCTGTTAGATTTGTTTGGACGGAGGGAAACGGGTCCCAGAGTTTCTCGGTCTCCTTCGTTTTTGTTTCATCTTACCCCAGGAAATGAAGCCAGTTCTTCATGCTGGCATAACCGAGTTTTCCTAGATGACTTTGATTGTTCCTTGAGCTTTGAAGAGTTCTGCCAGTCTTCACCTAGGATGTTCTGGGATGATTTGTTGAAGAATGAAATGCCAAATGTGGAGACTAAATCTCAGGGACAACTCAATACAAAACCACTGTACCATTTGTGGGATGTCAACAGTAGTAAGAAGGTCCCTCAGATTTCTGATGCAAGTAATGTGTGGAACAGCATCCTGAATTTATGTCTGCTTACACCAGAGTATACAGTTGCAGATGATGTTTTTGCTTCTCAGAACCCTGAAACTAGTGATGCTGTTGCAGTAGAAGATTCAGTTTTGGATCTCCAGTTTTTAGAGGAATTAAATGAAAACAAACATTTGTTTGACAGAAGCTATTTTGAGGGAAGTCTACCCACAAAATTTTGGCACAGCTCCTGGACACATGAATCCTTTGACTCTGTGTTCAGTACTAACTACGGTCTTGTTCCTTCAAAGAACTCTGCGTTTATGGGTGTAGTACCAAGAGGATTCCATCATGTCCGGAGTGCACCAAGCCTGACTTACAGAAGGCTGCTTAGTCCACTTCTGGGTACTGACAGTTTTGAGAAGTCCTGTCAGTCTCACTATTCACCAACTGAGCACCTGTACTTTTCAGCAAAAACTCACTTCAGACCTATTCAAACACCTGTAGGCACCCCTGATGCAGAGTATCAGCCAAATGATCTGTTTGGCGGTGCAACTGTTAGTACAGATACTCCATACCAACAGTATCGTGACGTAGCTGATGAGCAAGACATAAAATTCAGACCCAAGTTCAAAATCCTGAAATACCTCGACAAGTATATTCAAACTGGAAGCAGCTTAGATGAAACCACTGTCAGTGGATCAGATAAGGGAACAGCCAGTTGTAGTATTGAGAAAGAGGAATCCTCAAATAGTACTAGTGATGAGTCAGCTGTAGCACAAGAACAGTCAGTTGTGATAATGGCAAGAGAAGAAAATGAAGAAAGATCTCTTGTCGGATTCCTTAAGGGAATTTAAAATCCTGGTTTTGAAACGCATGAAAAGGATGATGAGTTTATATCATCCGTGCCACCAGGATTTGAAAAAGTTGCAGCCTCTCAGAGTTCTGAAAAAAGTGAGTGTGATGATGAGGAAAAGGAAGCTGATGTTAGTGACTGTATTCAAAACGGTGATGTTGCTTTTCATGATACTATGGTTGTTCCAGTCACAAGCTGGATGGATAATCTTACAAAATCGTCTGATAGTCAAAAAAATTGCCTAGAGTCTGAAGCATCACAGATGATTAGCAATGTTAATTCTGAGCATAGTGATGTATTTACACATGTGGAAAGCATCAATAAAGGAAAGCAAGAACTGCATTTGTGGGATTTCTCACAAACGAGTGAAGGTGAGAGCATCTGGAGGCCATTGCAATCCACTGTGAAGAAATCTGAGATTGTAGCTGTTGCAGTAAGGCCCACACGGCCTGATGCTGTCAGTAAGTGGAAGCGTTCAGCTGAAATGGAAAATGCTGACGGTCAGTCAGAAAGAAAGAATGCCGCTAGAGGCATTTGGAACATGCAGATGTCTGAGATAGAAAATGAAAAGAGTATTTGGGATGTTCCTTTGTGTGAGTCAGAGACTGAAGATGGAAATGTTTGGAAGGTTTGCCCCTCCGAAACTGATGATGATTCCACAGTTCAATGTATGCCATTCTTGAATTGGGCGTTTTCAGTAGAGTCTGACTATGAAGTCAAGATTGAATCCATTTGGCAACCACCAGGTTCTTGTAATAGCCCTGATATGCCTATCTGGGACAAGAAATTGAGCTACAATGATGTTGAAGTAAATCAGGATGCTGTATGGGCAGTGAGAAAGACAAAAAATAAAATTTTGTCTTTTGAAAATACGTCCTTGAAAAACATTTGGGGTTCAGAAACCACTGCTAAATCATTTCAGCACTCTGCTGATGAAAACGATTATGATCTGCTGACTACAAATTACAGTGTCAAAAACTCTTGGAGTGCTGGATACGAAAAACTAAATTCACATAAAGAAAAAAGTAATTTTTTCTCAGCTCAACATAAAGATGAAAGTCCCAGAGGTCGTAGTTACCAAAGTGATGAGCAAAGCAACATGTATTGTACAGAGACAGAACCTGCTAGTCCCATGAATAGTGGGTGTAAAACGGCAGAATTCTTTAGTGATGGAGAAGTAGATACCAACTCTGACGAACTGTACAATTACTATCTGCAGAACTATCCTGAAATGGAATCGTTTGTTCTCAGTTCAGACCTGGAAGAGTGTACAGAAAAACAGGTAAATTATCATTTAGTAATATTACGATTTTGTTGTTTCAGACCTGTTTATATATATATATATACCTTTATAACTACTAAAATTTTCTTTTCTTTCATAGGCTATAGACGTTTATCAAGTATTGTTATTTTGTTTTTTAAACTTGCTTTTTGTTCTTAAATAATTCTACTGACACAGGGATATAATTTGTACAATATTCCTACCCAGTATAGTTGTTAAAAATGCAGTAAATTCAGGTTAAAAAATGCAGCAAATTCAGGTTAACTTCTTAGTAAGTTGTGTAAGATACACAAGTGAGTTTTTTTTAGGGGGGTTTCTTCTTGTTCGTTCTTGTTTTAGTTTTCCTATATGTGCCTACTGAGGCCATCCATAAGGGAATGATCTTAGTTGCAATCAGTCATTCATTAAAAAAATAAATAATAATAAAAATGTTGTTAATTGCATTGTGACTATAGTGTGTTGAGCTGTAATTTGTACCTTAAAGATCTACACATATATATTCATTACCAGTGTTAATACAGAAATATATCAGGACACAGCCACTTAATTAAAGAACTAGCTATTTATTTTTAATGTCATTCAGATTACATATACTCAGTTATTTTACACTTACATTTAAACTTGAAAGGAATGCTTTGTTTAACGCATCAATAAACTCATTTAAAATTACAGTTATATGTTGCGATAGTTAAGAATAACAGTTGGAAACCATTGTTACCATGCAGTATTTAAAAACAAACCAGTATAGTACGGGTGAATGTCCTCATAACTGTAATGGAGACAGAACCTACAAATCCAGATTTCTGTTACTTTGACATGATTGAAGAGTTATAAAAATCAATTCCTTGTGTAGAATGCTTCAATAAGTAATGTTTTGTGGTGCTGTTTCATGTATGTAAGCATATCAATGCGGATATATCAGAGACAAATTACTTTATAAAAAAAAGTGTATCCATTACTGAAAATAAGTACCTTGCCTTGGAGCTCTGCCTTGCCTGACATACAGTTGATTTGTCAGGTAGCCATTAGGGATTTTTTAAATAAAAAATCTAAGTAAAATGTTTGATGCTGATATAACCGTTCACAAAATGTGTTCGACTTCACTGTTAAAAATAAATTCATTAAAAATAAGTATTTATTTGCCATGAAGCTATGACTGTCATTCATTTTTGGTTTATTTTAATGTAACTTAAATTCCTATAAGTAAAAACACAGCGATACACAAAAGTGGAATTTATAATATTTTATGAGATTATTTGGTGGGTTTGTTTTAACCTTGTTATAATTAAATCAGTCAAATTCATGACATTTATGCTACATAATTTTTAACTACATCCTTTTTTCAATCATAATTATGTATATATATGTTAAAACATTAATTAAAATAATATTTGTAGCTGGGTTTTTGGGGTGGGTTTTTTTGGGGTTTTTTAGTGTCTATTTTTGTAAATTTGTTTGTTTTATTATAGTATAATAGTGGTGTTTCTATTTCAGGAGTATGATTTTGGTAGCCTAGTGCCTATACCTCAACAAGCTGTATTTTCATCTGACTTGGAAAAACAGTGGTTGGACAAAAAATCTGTGATAGATAATAGAAGACGATCTCAGAAAAATAGAATTTTTAAAGGTATGGATGTTTTGTATGTTTTTCCTTTCTTTCTCTTTCTCTTTCTTTATTCCTTCCTTTTTCTTTTTTTTTCAGTTTGTGTGTTTATTTATTTAAGTACTTAGTTACTTTACATATGAATCTATGATTGAGTTTTTTTTTTTTTCGATGCACATTTCAGAAATATCTAGAGATTGCCTGTAGTATTTTTTTGAAACCAACTTGATGTTTCATCTGCCATTTCACAATTTTCAGTGTGCATAAAATGATTGAAATTACATCAAATTAACTGATACAATCAGTTATCAATTCCTCAAAGTGATCATGGCTTTCCGTCATTACTGTCAAAACAAAAACACCAGAAGAAAATTGTGTTTTTAAATAGAAATTCTTAATATTTAAAAAGAACACTGTGACCCATTTCCTGTTGCCGGGGTATGTGCACTAGATCTTTCCGGGTGCAAAATAGCGAGAAAATTATATTAGAGAGACACACAATGATCGGTAAATGGCAACTTGGCTTTCATGAAGATATCTCACCTTCAGTAGTCAGAAGGTTAAATAAAACACTCCTCTCTTTTTAATTAAAATTGAAGTATTATTTTAAAAAAAAAAAAAAAAAAAAAAAAAAAAAAAATCAACATAGGTTATGCAGTTGTTTTTGGGATAACCAGTTTCCAATTAAAGCTGCTGACAGTAGCATTAACTTGTGTGGTACACTTCTTAGCCAATATAATTGCAATAGATAATTATGTTTTACTGGCTTGATTTTTGTTAGTCTAAGATCGACTGTATTTGTTTTTCATGGATATTTAAACCACTCAAATTACAAATAAAGATTTAAAAACAAACATCGTACAAAATGTACCTAATGTTAAATAATATTTTAATAAAAAGAACCAATCACACACAGTGCTACTTTTGTATCTTGTAGAAGTCGGTGATTTTGCACATTTGGCATAAAAAACTGCATGGATAAAACTTCTGTGTCATTTTTATTATTTATTTTTACAAAAAGAACTCAAAGATAAACAAATAACAGGAAAAAATATCACCAGGCATGGTCAGTTAAAATTTAAGCTGTGAAAGAAATAAAATAAATCAATAAGTCAAGGCTACGTGACCCACTTCCTGTGTGTGAAAACTTTGGCCAAAGTTTATGCACATGTTAAAATAAGAAATGTTTGCAACTTATGTACATTATATATGCTAAATATATGACAAATAAACAAATATACACTGATAATGGACCACGGATGCTACTGCAATTGCTTGGAAAATAGTATAAAACGTAAGTTTGTATGCTTGAATTACCTATTTTCGATAATGTATTTCCATTACCGATGTTTTTTGGATTATTTTACATAAGTATTTTATCAACTCTGTGCATAGGCTGACCCCCTGCTTCAGGGAGACTTTTGTAGAGCTGAAAACTCGGCTAATACACAGCGATATACAGTACTTTACTTTTCCCCCTTGAATTTAATGAGAAAGAAAAAAATTCACCTAATACACTGAAGGTTGTTCTCATACAAAATAAAAACTCAGAAAAAAGACCACGTTTGATCACTTTCACAGATTTCCATGACAGTTATGGCATTTGATGTTCCAGTCATAAAATTCTGAGTGAATGGGGTGAAGAAAGGAAACTAAAAGTCCATTTTGTAAATAACAAAGAAAACCAAAAATATATTTTGTAATTAACAAATAAACATATTTGACAACTCTCCCGCGTGAAAAACGGATCATGCTGGAGTGTTGTTAAAAGATAACTTAATCTTTCTACCCCCTCCCCCCAACACCTTCCTCCCCCCACACAACTGAACAAAACATCTCAAGTAACTTTTGTTTAACTCGTAACTGTGTGCAAAAAGCAGCAGTCTTGAGCTACTCACTGTATTACAGATGGAAACATTCCCTATCTCTGGTATTTTAATTGCCTTTCTTGAAAAAAATATTTTAATTTTAATGAAAAACAGTAACGGACATCTGTTCAACTGAAGCACCTTCGCCTCACATGAAAACATTTCCTTTAAAAGTATATAAAAATATTTTGGAAAATCTTTCTTTACTAACAATTCTTTAAAATTTTAAAACAACAATTCTTTAAAATTTTAAAATAACAAACGTATCAATTTCATTATATATCTCTAGTGTTTTTTCTTTTTCTTTTAATTTTTCATTTACATTTAGGAAAATATACATCACTTCTGCTAAAACTGCAAATACCCCAACCAGGTTTGTAGGTTACGCAGAGAGCTGGAATTCCCATTAACTGAACACATTTGACACTGGCACCAAGTAGCTTAGCACAGGTCAGATGGTTAGGGCTGGTGACTAGCAGTACAGAGGGGATCACAGCCAACCAGTGGGATGTATTACAGATTTAGCAGCACCAACATGGGAACATTTAGATTTCAAGATGGACAACATTAATTTGGAACATTTGAAACAATGCCTGGCTTGTAAAAATCCAGAATTTCAAATTTCAGGGGAAATGCTTTGTGTTCTACACTGAGATCATGAGAACTCTCTGGAAACTATTTTTTAGGATATTGAAAAAAACACCTGAAAGCATACACACAGAACAGTATGCATTTTTATCTAGTTTTAAATGCTAATACTAGCAGAATCACTTGTTTTGGTATATTTTTAGAACAGAATTTTGTTTGATTAAAAACTGTTCCTGAGTATGCAATTATAAATATATATTTAAACAAAATAATTATAATAACAATACTAGTAGTAGTAGCAACAACAACAACAACAACAACAACAATAATATCAAACATTCAAATTCTAAAAACCTAATTTAATTAATAAATGAATGCTTAATGACATCCTAGCACCATTTAAAAAAATAAAATTAAAAAAACACACCAAAAACAACCAGGACCCACACACCCCCACACAAACCCCCTCCCGCTCCAATTAAAAAATAAAATAAAATGTAAAATAAAATGATCAACTATTTGTAAACCAAATCTTTTAAAAATTAAATAAAATAATGTATCATTATTTCCGTATAATCCACAGAAGAGAGTACTTACGTCTGGGTGCTGTTTGGCGGGTACGAAGAGTTTCTCCTGCAGCTGGACAACGGGGCCATTATTGTCTGGCAAGATGAGAGGCTTGCGGCCGTCTCGGTGGTGAAAGATGGCTACCCTAACTCGGTTAATTTCTGAAACGCAAGTGATAATACTAAAAGTCAATAGTGAAAAATTAAAGCCTGGTAGACACACACACTTCAGATGAGCAGCATTACCTAGAAATAAAGTGAGAAGGAGATGAGATTAGTGTTTTTGTTTCATATTACATATAGGTCACTGGAAATTAGTTATTATGGAGGGATGACTAGTGTCAAATGTGTTCAACTGTGGTGGATTTTTTGTGAAAATTTACAGACGATTTTTTAACTTAAAAGTTGAAATTACAACCCATAGAATTAAACGCTACGTTTTAAAAATTAAAAATGAACACTTAAAACAAATGCATTGCCGTTTCAGTGGCTGTTCCACAATAACTTGCAGAGATCACAACACAGTTTTGAATAACTTAATACCAACTGTTAATCAAGTTTTAAAATACCACCTTAATTTATATATTTTTAAAAATTAATTACGAAATGTTCTGTGGCCCATCATCAGAAATAATCCACCATAATTATCAATATGTTCTTTATATTTAAAAAAACTAACATATATGGACATGAAGACATGAACACTTGACCACCAGACCTGACAGCTGGTCAGACAGATCAACACTTCACACAGATACATTGACCATTTGAGTATCAACATCAGACAGTTCTGATTCACATCTACCTGCAAGTGCCTGACCTATGTGAACAGTCAGATCTGTTACAAGGATGTGGGGTGTTGGGTGTTCATTATCTGAGCAAACGTGTTTTACTTGTCAAAAGTATAACTCCAGTTCAACAATATAAAACAAAGTACCAAGTCTTACAATGTATTTAGATCATAGCTGTGGTGAATGCTACATAAACTTTGATTAGGAAAAATAAAATTAAAATCTGGTGTGAGACAATAATCAATAAGATTCTTTCTTGACTTGTATACATCAATAGAAAGAAGCGCACACACACACACACACACACCTCTCTTGAAAACTGGACAGTTATACAACAGCAATTGTCATCACAAATGCACTCTGAAACTCACAGCAAATTTTACAGAAAGATGAGTATTCTTTCAGATTTACGGACAAAGACCTGTCTTAGATCCACCACACATACCACTAGGCTACATTTTATTTCTAAATGAAACAATACACAGCTACAGCAATACATAAGCCGAACATAGATACAACTGACATCAGTCAGGGTCACAAGGATTGTAGACAATGACACTGGTATTACAGTTTGAAATACGACAACCGTTCCAATTCATTTAACAAAACACTTAACACTAATAACTGGTTTCTATTTACAGTTGTTACAATATGTTCAGTTAGAGGCATCGCTTAAGAAAATGTAACTGTGCAGCTGTGTATAGCTGGTGTGAGGATCTATCCCTATTAGTGACAAACGTAAATAAGAAATTTACTTATAAATCTTGCAAATAAAAAATAATAATTCATGGTTTTTAACAAGTTTCTAAAATGTTAATATTTATTGGAAGGAAGGAAGGAATTGTTTATTTAACGATGCACTCAATACATTGGTGTATGGTTATATGGCGTCAGGTACATGGTTAAGGACCATGTAGATAGTTAGGAAACCCGCTGCTGCCACTTCATGGGCTACTCTTTCCGATTAGCAGCAAGGGATCTTTTATATGCACTA
>JAUTBW010108707.1:0-15515 GCA_032361425.1 Peltospira smaragdina | reverse complement strand
ACCCAATTAAATTTAAAAATAAAAAAAACATTTTTTATTTTTTTTTTTTTTTTTTTTTTTTTTTTGACACAAGTCCCACAAACGTCCACATGCGAAATATCCTATACAATAACACTCAACAACTCTGCACAGACGTTCAACATCTAAACAACAAACAAAAATCGTTTTTAATCTTAGACTGCCGAGGGAATATAAGCCTATCCGTATTATAATAGGTCAGTCGTGCTATGAAATGCTAAATCACAGGACAGAACTCTCTAGACCCCACCCCCCCCCCCCCCATTACAGTCTATAATAAACTAAAAACAAAACCACATAGCAGATAGCTATACTTTTATTCTCATTCATGTATGCATTTATATTTGTATGTTACTTTATATTCATGTATAAAGGCATGTCATTTTATAGTTTTATGTAACATTATAACATGTTCATGATGGTATCATCTTTATTAGTCCACCTATTTACATGTAGACTGCGCCCATGGGAAGTTTTTAACAGGATGTGAAACGTGGTATGAAACCCTGACTGTCGTGATGTCGACCAATGAAATCGTCGTATGGCTCCACTAACTCTCCCGCTCGGTTTGAAAGCGTAACAAAAGAAGTGACGCATCTTGTTGTTTGTAAACAACTTTTCTGTCAATTTTCGTAGTTTTTGCGGCAAAAGCAAATTATTCAGTATGTTTAACATATATGATTACATCCGTCTTTTCGTTTTTATTATTGCAACATATGTTCTTGCAACAAGGAAAGCGAAAATCTGGGTGCTAGCCGATCTTTTGATGTCCGTAAGTTTGGGAGTTTGGTTGTTGATTGGAAAACCATCTCCAGCTGGATTCTTCGCAAGCAAGGTACGGTGTTAATGTGGTTTTATATTGGGGTTAATTTCTTTATTTTTAATCTAATTAGAATATATATGATTTTTCCTGCCTAACCACAGGAAGTTCAATGTATCAGTTTTTCGAAACGAGCGCATGCGATGACAGGTGCGAGTAATACTGTGACTCGACTGTCATGCATGACTGCAGTCGGGATTTCTCTTTTTTAATAATCAGTGGCGGCTTCGGTCCACTGCATGTATTTAAAAGTAGAAACATAAATATCATGACACTGTCAAGTGAGTGTTATTTATTTTATATGTGTTAATGCATCAGCCTTTATCATTTGATTTTGACGTACCAACCAGTGCCCAACAACTTATATAATAAAGGCCAGGGTATGTCATTATTATGTACTAATGCTAACCTATGTAAAGTAGTACATACATAAGATCCCTTGCTGATAATAAAAAGGAAGTAGAATTTGTCTATATATGGGACAGTGAATTTCTTTCTATCATAAAATATCATAATGGTTATACAGCGTAACTTGCAAGTTATATCTGACACCACCTTACAAGTTAGATAAAATGTGTTGATACTGATAGCACCATAAAATAAAACATTTAATTGTATCTCTTATAAATTATGTTATATAAATTATATAATTTTGATGCTGTAGGCGTGGCTCTGTTTTGTTTGAGGTTTAGTATATGGTTCAGTCACCAGATGTAAGGTGAACTAGATTCGCTTCTTGCTACTAGATCCAATAGCATAATTTTAAAATGTGTTGTAGGGCCTGTATGTATAGTCATATCTTATCTTTCCACTTTCTCATATATGTGCACTTACGGGTTGTCAGATTATTCCCATATGATGGACTCATTGGGCTGTGTCTGACTCAATCCACCCAGTGCACCACAGCAGACAACTGGTGTAACAAAGTATGTGGTATTTGCTCTAGCCAGCTCGGATGATATGCTAAGGTTAGAATGCTTGATACTTAACTATAAAAAATATTACCAAAACATTTGCTCTTCTAAAGTGGAACAGTTCATTTCATATCATATTATATGCCTTTGTTTTGGCAAATAACAGGGTTAAAAATCCATGCAAATTTCTAAATCAGATTCCTGAACGTTAAACATCCAAATCCTTGTACTGGAGTGGATAACTGGTAGACCTTTAGATATTTTCTAAATATGTTTTTAAAATCAATTTTGACGAAAAATCTTTTTGGTAAATTTAGCATGTAAATTCTAAATATTAACCACTGGTACTAATCAACCTTTGAGAAAACTTTAACTGGTATGAACAGACAACTGATTAACCTTTGAAATTTTTTGTTGGTTCAGTAGATTATTGCATGGCAATTTTTTACTGTGGTATATGTTGTCTGTCTGATGTTGGTTAGTTTATAAATAATAGAAATGTTATTTTGTGGCTTTAAACAAGAACACTTGTGCATCACAAGCCTTATTGATTAAATTTTTGTTTTTGTTTTCAGCTGGATCCATTCCATGTGTACCTGATACAAGCTGTGGGCTGCTATGACCTGATGATGGCTTTGTATTGGTATCAGTGCCGCAAGACCCGGGATTACAATGTTATGAAAGCTATAATGATGTGCAGAACAATGGTAAATGCAGCAGTGCTGCCAGTGATACCTTCACAATTCATAATAGGTTTATTTTTCAAATATTTAATAATATGCACTTGTAACATAAAATTTTATATAGTTACTAGTGAAATTTCTACACATACAGAACACCAGTAATTCAAAAAGTCCACTAAATAAGGGTTACGTAACTACTGCATATTAATTTAAATCGGTGCTAGCAGATAACCAGTATAATTAAATGTGTTAAACAAAAACCATGTATAAACAAATGCATATTGTCATTCATTTGCCGGTCTTCATTTAGCACTCTAAATATTGATTATAAATGAAAGGTTTATTACCGATAATTTGAAATAATAAACCTTGATATGGCATAATCAAAGACATGGTAATTAAACAGCGATGGATGCAGCATCACATTAATCAAAATAGCCCTTATTGTTTTAAGATTTTAAAAACATTGCTACAATTCAATTATCTGTGAAATACATTGTTAATATTCTGGTTGTGTACAGTACATTCGTCATTGTTATAATTGCATACAGTAAATTTATGTACAAATCAAATGTAATACATTTCAAGTAATACTAATACTTTGTCAGGTCATTAAATACCAGTAGGTGAGTGATTTGTGGCATATTTTTTCTTAAATCTGCAGGTTAAATTTTATTTAAATATATAGATGATAATATATTAGTAAATAAAAACAAAAACAGAAGCTGAAGAAATATTGAATTAATTTTTTTAATGGATATTATAAGAGTAAGATATTAGTGGTTTATCTTTATTGTTTTAATGTTACAGGTAGTTGGAATGAGTGTGATGTTGGATGTCATAAACTTCTACCGCTTTCCAAAACATTTCACAGGCTTGGTGAGTAGACCCCTGTTAAATACATTATGTTACATTTTGTTTTTAAATTTAGTTTAGCAATGATTATATATCAACTTTTATTTGCAACTACTACTTCAAGTTATTAATACAGGCTTTCAAGCGGGCCCTACTTTTCCTTACTTTCTTGTTACGCTCCTACTTTTTCTTGGAAAAGCCCTACTATCCCTACTTTTTATATGAAAATAGTGCAAGATCTAAGTTTTATAATATAAAGTTTTCAATTAATGCATTGATTGAGCTAAATTGGTTTCTAGAGTTTGTTGCAGTAAGTCTTATGTTCATTTAAGAGTGATTCCTTGAGAATAATTGGTTCCATACTCTCAATTTTGATCCAAAACACTGTTAGCTACTTCATAAATGTAGGCTACTGTTTATCTATATTTGGACTACCAAACCTTCAGACTATTGAACCTTTGTATTATAGAGCTGTAACTATATAAAGAAATATCAGAAAACTATTTATAATTTCAGTGAAAACAAATCGTAGACAGGATGCTATTGGATTGTTGAAATAAATGAAGGTTCTAGACTGACAATAGTTGAGCTGACTATTGTTAACATTGCACAGACACTCATCTTCTTATTATATAATATACATATTGTTCCGGCAGTTTGTAATTTTTTCATTGGGAAATGATGGGGGTGTATTTAATTTTCACCGTGAGATGTAATATTTTCTCTTTTTACCTCGAAAGAGTTCCAACATTCATTAATGAAAACAACTGTTGCTTTATTCAAACATTTTCGGAGATACAAAAATGAGGTTTGTAATCTGAAATAATTATACTTTTCATTTATAATAAATATTTAATGAAATAAAGACCTCTAAATCCGTGGCATTATGCCTTTAAACCTCCAAGTTGGATCGAACAGCACCAATATTGCATGCAAAAATGAACTTGGGAGATATCCACTGATTAATAACATACACACCAATATATTATCCAAATTGATTGTATAAACATAATAATTGAAACATATGTCTTGCCAAGTAGGTTTTAAAATAACACTTAAGTGCCATACAGTCAACAGATGTAAAAATTCATTGGCCATGCTTAAAAATATGTAATTATTTGGTATTCCAAATAACTGGCTATGAAGCCCTGTCATTTGTGGACTCAGTTTAAAAATATATATCTGGATGAAATCTCAGAAATGCATTACCCATGAGTTTATCTCCTCACTTCCTGTTCAGCTCTTTCTATAAAACATTATATATCATATGAATTTCCTTTTAGTCAACATTGCAATTTTTTAAAAATCACAAATTTAATACTTCATTTAAGCACTAACTGATTATCTTTAAAAACAAAACTAAAAATCATTCTGATATTTAAAAAAACAAACAAAAAAACAAGTATATATTTTACTTATGTTGAATTATCACTACCGGTAAGAATTATTTCAATCATTTATTTGAACATTTTTAAATTAATTTTTTTTTAAAATTAATTTCAGCACTTGAACACTTTATGTTTTGGTGTGCTGTGGCTGGTAGGCAGCACTTATCAGCTGATCCGCCATGGTTTGCCCTCACGGAGAAATGAATACAAAATGCCCATCAACCAGTTCCTCAAGGCTGACCTTGCCATTACAGCAGTTCTTGGATTCTGCAGTATTTTTCTGCCTGGCTATTTAGTTGGCCTTCTGGTAATTTTTATTTCAGCAAAATATTAAATGTTTGTATTTATTTTTGTGCTTGCATTCATTTAAGATACTTTCATGCTGTTCAATTTGTTCAGGATAATGAAGTAAATATTTATTTTTGTTTAAAGTTTAGTCACAACAGGTTTTCACTTTATGGATTTATTAATGTGTGAGCAGGACATAGCTCAGTGGTAAGCACGTTTGCTCATGGTACATTGAGTCAATCGATCCCACATGGTGGACCCTTTGGGCTATGTCTCATTCCAGTCTGTGCTCCACAACTGGTGTATCAAAAGCTGTAGTATGTGCTATCCTGTTTATGGACTGGTGCATATAAAAGACCCCTTGCTGAAGATTGTAAAGAGCAGCCTATGTGGCAGCAACAGGTTTCCTTAACTGTGAAAATGGTCCTTTACCATATGTCTGATGCTACATAACCATACAGCATTGTGTTAAGTGCGTCATTAAATAAACTTTTCCAACCTTCTTTATTAATGTGTCTGGAGTACTTCTGAAGTAGATATATACAGGATTCATCAAGAGTGTTTTTTAATGTGGAAAATATCAGCTGAGTGTTAGTTAATTGGTATTTGTCGAGGCTTTGCCGAGACAAATACCAGTTAACGTCACGAGATTGATATTTTACATATTACAAAACACAAGTAGTGAATTCTATTTATCCTATAATGCTTGTAATGTAACATTTTTAATTAATTGTTTGGTCAAAAGGAACTCTCAACTAGTGAAAAACACAGTCTGACGTCATGATTTTAACTGATTCTTACTAACACATTATGTTAAGATGTATATATTGTGTACAACTGATTATCAGTTTACTAATTTGCATACCATTATCACACGATTAGATATATAAAAATATCACATGTGTTTATGTCATGGATATCATGGGGAAGTTATAGGATAAATATTTTTATATTGGTATTTTTATAAGCAGACAAAGCTATGCATACATGAAATAAAGTATACAGTAACTGATATTGCAATAACTAATTTCATAATTAAAAAAAAAGAAGAGAAATTTACATACATTTTCATGATTTTGACAAAATCTAAAATGTTCGATACATGTTCTCTTTACTCTCAATGTACCAGTATTGCTGCTTGTAGTATGTATGAACCCACTTGGTGGACCTATTGAGCTATGCCTCATTCCAGCCAGTGCTCCACAGCTGGTGTAACAAAACCTATGGTATAGGTCATCCTACCTGAGATGGTGCATGTAAAGATATACTGCTGCTAATCATAAAGTTAACCCCATGTGGCAGCATCAGGTTTCCTTTTCTCATTATCATAATGGTCTGTAACCACATTTGTATATATGTATATAAAATGTTTAGGGTGACTTGTTTAATACAATAGGTGCCTCAGCAGCCCAATGGCGTATGACCCTTTTTAACATGCAGCATATCTGAGATTGATCTGTTAGGAAGACACTGATTTCTTTAATTAAAATGTTTCCAGCGTAGATAAAGATGTTAATAAAAATGTGGAGTGCATCGTTAAATAGAAAAGTATTGTTAGTAGTTAAATACATCAGGGTATGTGACTAATTTTCTACGGTCCCTTTACAGTCAGTGGGGGAAAAAAATATGCTTTATTAATAAAACTAATATCAGTTTTTGGCTAGAACAACAGTGCTTAGAACAAAGAAAATGTAAACAAACATAATTTTAAAAGTTGTATATTGTAATTTTTAGATTTCTCTATAAGGTATGGGATGTTATTGGGTATAAGAACCTTAATTGGGATTTTTACTAAGTAATAATTGGGATTAATACTATTTCAGATTGGGAATGCAATTTAGGGGAAATACATGGTAGATTAATTCCTGTACCTCACTATCTCTTCTAGTCTGTGAAGCACAACGACCTGCACTTGCACTTTGTTCAGCTGTTTGGCGTGGCGGTCACGGCCTCCGCTATCCTGTCATACATGGCCCTCGGATTCAGGGAGAGCATCGACAAGAAAGCAGTGCTCATCAGCAGAGCAGTGGTAATACATTCAGCTGTTAACCAGCAATACTGATACATTGTGTATGCACATGCAGCACTTTAGGTGTTTTTAAAATTAGAGCAGTTGTTGTTGTTATTATTATTATTATTATTATTATCATTATTATTATTATTATTATCATTATTATTATTGAATGAATGAATATTTAATGACACCCCAGCAGGAAATTATATCAGCTATTGGGTGTTAGAAAAAAGGTAGTAAGAAAATGAGAACATGATATTTTAATTATTATTATTATTATTATTATTATTATTATTATTATTATTATTATTATTATTATTATTATTAAAAGGTGTTGTAGGCCTTTTAGTTTTTGCATGTTTACATGACCATTTGTTATATGTGTGTGTGTGTGTTTCAGGTGCACGTGTTGATCCTGCTGTGTTACACCTGCTGCGTCACGTACCGCGGCCTGGCCGTCACGTCAAGAGACATCCTGCTGTGCTGCGTCACTGTCCCACTGCTGCTGGCGCCAACCATCGGCGTCTACATTCACAGAGATCGGCACTCCTCCGTTTCTGGCGAGGGGTATTACCTCAGATCTCGCGATGACTAAATCCCTGGCATGCCAAGTGTTAAGCTTACATATAATAATGTAGACCAATATTTGTTATGTTTAAAGGTTTCACCATTGTTAATAGTGTTTTCCCTAGGAATGAGGCAAGGCATGGTCAAGTAAACAATTTAGGAGCACTCCACCATTTCTGGAGCAGAACTATTTAGTGCCAGTGATGAAAAGTTAGGGTGGGTCAGAAGTTGAGCAATTCTTGAACACGACTGTACGTTTGACAGACCGTAGCGATATGTTCTTTAAAAAATCAATACACTATCAGTTAGCTTTGTGTGGTTTGTATCTGTGAAGATGGATTTGAGTTAGATGCATTTATAAGTAAACTTTACGTGTTTCTTGTGCAGCTAAGTAGCTTTGAAACTTACATTAGCATTGTTAATGCTTAAAACCTTTGACTGTGGAACTGTACAGTCTGAAGAATGTCATTGTTTAAGCATGCAGATAGTTAGATTTACTTTTAAAGTTCATTCTTCAAGATGGCTTTGTTGTGCCTGCCAAACTACCATGAAAATAAAAACAAAATACCACTCAAAACCCGCACATCAAAAATACACCATACGTTTTAACACACTGACTGCCACCTACGAGTATACTCGTAACCTGAGTGCACCAGTGTTTGCCAGTACGAGATATCTTGTAGTAAAATTAATGGTATATCATGTTACATTTTTAAAATGCTGCCAAGGGAGACATCTCATTTGGTACTCTTCTTGGCAGATATGAACATCAATGTAATTTATTTATTTTTAATTTTTGACTTCAATTATTTTTTGGATATCCCAAGTCCAACAGTGGATTTAAATAGTGGCAAGTGTGATAAACTGCCCTTTTATTTAATGGCAGTGATTGTGTTAATTTCCTCTCTTTTTATATCATGTCTGAGAAATACTCAACAAGGCTGCCCAGTGTTTGTACCAATTTGAATGTATGTACAAAGGCACAAATCCAGCTTTTTAAAACAGAAGCGAGTTATATTCTCTTTAAAAAGTGAGAAATGTACAACTATTCAGAAAACTGAACCACTGAATTTATTAGTAAATGTATGCATAGTCTTATATTTAGATTAACATGGTACACAATTGCAGCCATGCATCTTGCATTTAGTGTAAACAGGGTCTGAAAATTAAATCATTACAGTTTGAAGTAAATGATAAATAATTACAAGTAAAATCTGTGTATGTAAAGACAGACTGGTTTTGAGCTCACATTCTTGACTAAAGTAGGGCAAAGGGCATGAAAGAGATCGTTACATTAATGTAACTATACAAATTGGTGTTTTGACGTCAGTTTGTATAATTTTGTTGAAATCATATACGGTGCACAGTCATTGTTATGGTGACTCATCACTACTGCTAACACATTGGCAACTTAACAAACTTAGGTTAATATAAGCTCTATTCCCAAGGCTGTAGGAATTTGTTTGAAAGTGGGTTGGTACTGCCTAGACCTGTCAACTGGGATTTCATGGAAGACTCAGTATTTGACCATATGACCGTGTCTCCTGCCTGGGTGGAATTTTAAAATAGTAACATCCTCCACCCCACCACTTCCTGGTTCCTATGGCCATGATTTCAGCAGCTAGATTAGTGAATGTATACAACACAAACTACAGACCAAAGCATTATATGCAGTATGCTTTAACTGCATTATCATTGTGCTCTCATGTCCTTGAATAATGGAATGTTGGTGATTTAACACAGCTGTGTTGAACAAAATGTTGACCACTCTTGTTTAAATGATGTATTTAGCTGTATACACTTTTAGTGTACAAAACTAGTATATTAAAGTGAAGTTATGTTTGCTTTAGAGTCATACATTTTATAATGTAATTGTAAACAAATAATTATGTGGGACATACCAACCTATAGTGTGGGTTCTTATTATCTGTGAATATTAGTAATGTAATTGTTAACTCAAAATTAAAGGATTTTGTCTGCAATGGGTCAAGCAGGACTTATTTTTTATTCACATTTGCAGATTTTCTTGTCAAAACTGCATTTGTAATATATAATAATTTTATATTTTGATGTGATTTTATTTCTGAAAAATCATTTGCATGTTTCATTTGTATAGTTAGATGGTGAATATATTTTTTACAAAATTCATTTAGGTGTAGAATGAGATTAATATTTTTTACACATGGTGCACATAGATAGACTGGACTGTCGTGTTATTATGGCAGCATGTTTTTATACAGTTATCTTTTTAAAGGCAGCATATTTACAAAAATACATATTAAACATTGTTACTTTGGGGGTTTAAAATGAATTGTAAACTGATGGAAAGTATGTTCTGTATTGTGATTGTTAAACTAATTTTGTTAAATTTCTGGGATCAAATATTTAATAAATATCAGGAAAACTAATTTTGTCATTCGGAATGGAACATGCTGAGTTGGTTATTGAAGTGTATACAGTTAGATTGTAAGTAGATATTCTTTTTAGGAAATACCAAATATAATATTTGTTCTGTGAAAATAATTCAGTTTACAATAGAGATAACCTTATGGAGTTTCAATTTACGACTGTTGTTATTTATCTGATTCTGCAAATGTTTACATTTTTAACGTCAGGCTAACACCTTTAGTTAAGAATAACATTTGCAGGATTAAATAAATACCCTCAAATATAAAAATTCTATATGCTTATCTCCTAATTATAAAATATTAATTAACTACATTATTTTGAAAGCTATAAACTAAAGGGTTAAATGAGGTTTCAATTAATTTTAATGCTTTTAAATGTTGGTTTGTGAAAATGGCTTTTACTGCATTATGTGTAATTATTTTACTGCAAATTGTTTTTTAAATTGTTAATTTCTGCAGTTTTTATTCTAAGTTATTCATGATGTTAAGTTTACAGTATTAAACACACTAAATAATTTCCACATTTTATATGTATTCTCTAGTCATAAAGGCCTTTTTTCTTGTCAAAAACACTTTATATAATGCATATGATCTTGTAATTATTTCACTTCATACCATTTATTTATATCAGATCTGCAGGTAAACTAACACATAAATTATACCTCATTATTGCTTGTTTTTAACTGTAATGCATAACAACTAAAACATCTTGCACTTCATTTTATTTTGACTGGAGAGTACAAATAAAATAAAATGTATTCAATTTGTCCAAAGTTGGTGTAGAAAACACATCATCTGCTGCCTTCTGTTGTAACATTCTACTTATTCAATATGTATCAGTTACTTAGTACCAAAGATTCCACTGGTTTTACATTTATAGTTAATATATTAATCCATATGCATCGATGAGCAATCTGTACTTTATGTGTATCAGTTTAACAGTTGAGACTTGTTTTTAATAATATTTGTAGTGAAGATTAGCATTCTGTAATACTGTAAAATTCCCTTCAAACTAGAACATACCTAAACTAGAGGCTTCCTTTATTCCCATTTGCTAAATGGGCATCCCTGCAGACTAATCGCCCCTTAACACTGGACCATTTATTAAACCCACAAGTGTCCAGTTTAGAGAGGTTCCATTCTTCATATTTGCTATTTAATGTTCATAGGCCTTTATATTAGTAACATGATCGCTATAATCAAATGAGCCATTGCTAAGTGTAGATCATTTATTATTTAATTAATAAAAATTGGTTTAAAATGGTCATTAAAGCAAATTTCTTTTAAATTATGCTATATATTTGTAAATTGTATATTTTTTATCTATGGTTTTTAGTTACTGTATACAAATATCTAAATATAATAGGCAAAGGAAATTTCATGGTTTGATATCAAGTAATCAACTGTTTATTCAGTAACATCATTTTGCTCAATAAAACCTATCAATTTAATTATGCATGTTATGTACCGGTAGGCCCTGTGGGTCATTCACCATTCATCACAATTTCATCATTGTACGTCATTCATTGTATATGCCATTTGAAAATAAAACTGGAATAATAGTATTTTGTTCCATTTTTGTTGTTTTCCTTTATAGTCTACATTTCTCTACTAAGAATATCTATAATATTTAGACATAGTCTGTGTGTGTCTTTTAAGAATATAAAATATGTGTATTTTTATTTATTTCCCCCTTTATTGCCTTCTTGTCCTGTTTACCGTATATAACCATCTGTCATCTGTCCCCGTTTACAGTGTATAACCACCCTACTTTGTTTATAAACATATTTCATAATAAAATTGATGCAAATTTTCAGAAAAAGGAAAACTACCAGCTACTGATTTGGATTTTTGTTGTGTGGTGTACTGTACTGACATTCACCATGGTTTAATTAAAACATCTTTAGCAATACCATAAGGTTTGTTATCAATCTTTAAGAAATTAATCCTCTAAATCTAACATTATAACATATCTTTAAAAGATGTGACTGTGGTTGGTTTTTTTTTGTTTTCCATAATCCTGAAATAAAACCTAATTAACTGAATTACACTTATTCAGAGCATGCTATTTTGAGTTGCCTGGTGGATTAATTACTCTATACAAACCAGCAATATCAGCAAAAGAAATGGCACATTTGATTTATTTAACAAAGCACTTGGCACTTTTTACCAGACATCGTTTAGGACATTATGCTAGTGAGAAAGGAAACCTGTTGCCGGCACATGGGCTACTCTTTCCAATTAGCGGAAAGAAATATTTTTATATGCAACATAACATGGCCTTTTTTACACTAGTTGAACAGCCCATTGGTCCACCATACCATGCGTGAAAACTACTGAGCTACATCCTACTCCCCTATTTTAATATAATGTTTAATGATACCTCAGCATAGATGAGAAGCAAACTGGCTGCTGGCAATGAAAGTATGCACCAGTTTGACAAGAACTGATTGTGGGTCCTGACAGTGAGTTGTCGTAATTATATCGTGACTCACAATCTTAACACATGGGCACTCTGGGCAGTTGCCCAGTGGCCCCACTGATACAAATTCACTTGGTTTTCCATTAGTTGTGTAAGTGTAGGGTTGCAAGCTGTTATTCTGCTCACAGGGCCCATAATACTGGCAAGACGTCACTGACATGACATCCTGAGTAAGAGAGAGAGAGATATCACTGGTGGTTATTTCTTACAAAGGAAGGAAATGTTTATTTAACAACACACTCAACGCACTGGTATACAGTTAAATGGCATCAGTCATACAATTAAGGACCACAACTTCATGGGCTACTCTTTCCAATTTATTGGCAGCAAGGGATCTTTTATATGCACTATCCCATAAGACTAGATAATACCACGGCCTGTAATATACTATTCTTGGGGCACGGGTTGGAATGAGAAATAGATCAATTGGGTCCACCAAGGAGGATTGACCCATGACCCATCGTACTGACAGTGTTTGCTCTACTGACTGAGCTACGTCCCGCTCCCAGTTACTACTTAGAACTGGTCTGATAATGCAGTGGTCTAAGCAGTGTGATGATGCACTACCTCACACTGGTTGGATGTACAATGACTACACCCTCGTTCACTAACATCATGTATTGGATAGATGTGCCCAGGACAGCAGGCTTCAAATTTAATTGTGAACATAAGCATATATATGTCAATATAACCAAGTTTTTATTTTAAAGTGGTGTGAGTCATCAATCATGCAGAAGCTTTACCAAGTGTGTAATGTTAAGAAACACAGGAACAAAATATTTCAAAAAATACAACAAAGCTGCAAGGTGATTTCAATGCATTTTATTTAAACAGAGTAGAATATATATGTTAAAGAAAAAAATCACTTCCAATTAAAAAAACTCAATCAACAGCTGATAAATCCCCAAACACAAAGCTTTCAGCGACACACAAATATTTTAAACCACCACACAGATTTGCACAACATAAAATACAAACAAGACAAGACCATATAATATAAATGAAATGTTTATTCGGAGGGCAGTTTACTTGGGTTTTTTTCATATATTGAACCCTACATGCTAAAACTGATACTTATTATATTAATACGACTACTACAATAATACTGTCTTTGTTAATCATGTCAACAGTACAATTCACACTAATGTCATGAATATGCCAAGATACAATAACTATGATGAAAATTGTCTTCAGCTCGCTGACAGAATAAATTATTGGTAACAATGGGGGATTTTCTTTAGTTTTAAATTATATGATTTTAAAAATGCAATTAAAGCATGTGTGTTACTAACTTAATGGGAAGAGAAAACAAGAAGGAAAGTGATAAATCTTGAATTATAACCTCAAAGACATGAATTATAAGTGACATCCACCCAGTGTTAACTGACACGAGAATCAGATTTAAAATATTGAAATGGTAAAACTGGTGGGTTATAAATAGTGGAAAAACAAATGTTCCAGCTAAGAATACCAATAGGTGATGACACTTTCTAATGTTAACTACACTCATGTTGTAGATAACCAGATGACAACAATGAGCTGTCACATACCAACATTATCTTTCCATGTTGGCAATGATCCAATTATCTGCTGACATTGATGACCAATAGCCGATATGCACCTACCAGTACCACAGATGTTCATTTGCAAACTTTACTAATTTCATATTTTGCAACTAACCTGAGCTAAGAGGACAACCTTCTATCTTAGCTTATAACAATGACAAATCTGCCATAATGTCTGTATTAAATTTATATTAATTTGTTAAGATCATCTGTTCAGCCATTTTCCAAAAACATGCAATCTGCAATATTCATTTCACTAAAAACACAGGACTATCAGTAGATCTAAGATGGGTTGTATTATAAGTGCATGTCAAGTTATCAACAAAATCAATTTTAATTATTGAAAAAAAAAGAAGAAAAAAGAAGAAAGAAAAAAGGTGATGGTACATTGATATTTAGAACTGAGGTAGGTTGTTTATAATTTAAAAAATAATAACCCTGTTAATGTCTAGAATTTCTATCTCTCCTTTTCAGTTACTGGAAATTATTTCATTTGTTTACAAGATTTTGATTGGTTATTTTTATATCCAGTTTATTCTAAATATTTATCAACAGCACATTGTATCACAAAAGTACTTTGTGTCATTTATAAGTTCAAACATTTCTCACATAATTATAATGTCTACATCTAAGAAGAAATGCATATGTACTCAACAAAGGATATTCTGAGGGTTTTATAATTAATATCAGCATTAAAACTGATTAGTTATTAAGTATATTAGACTAGTGCAAACATTTCAAGATGGTGAAAATTGATATCCTGACAAATTATTATGATTCAGTAAGCATTAAACAATTAGTTCAGCTAAATGTAATGGAATAACCATGTACAAAAACTTGTAAAGCTAGTAAACTGTCAAATTAGTAGACTGTTAAAAAATTTAAACACATACATGCACAAAAACAAATATCAAATTTTGGTAATAACACAATCTGATGCACTGATGAAATGTACATGAAATAAAATAAAATAATGCAATCTAAAAAGTGTACATGTATACAGTTTATATACTGTTGCATATTCCAGGTTCATATTTGAAATTCAGTCAACTATGGAATGATTTATTTTTCAGTGCTCAAGCCAGCTTTTACCTATCAAAATGTTGCTTGTGTGTGGTGTGTTCAAGATGTTCTATTATAATGCTCATATATAAAGAATATTTATGATTTCATTAAAACTTACTTTACAAAACATGCATTTGTCACAAAATCCAAGAGTATAATATACACTTACACATTAACAAAAGAAAAGGTATGGGTTATATTAATAGAAATTTCAACATTACTTACATTAAACAATTAATTTAAAAACTAGTGACAATAGCCATACCATTTTACTGTGATATTGTAAATTATTTGGTGGCCGAAATATAATTAGTGGGTCAGGGCACATGACCAATATATCCTTAATAAAACAATTAAAAGTGTCAGTTTATATTATCAATCCAGCACATTAATGCAAACTATGTAAACAAAGCAGCATACATGTTACTTTAAAAAAGTTGAGTGTTAC
>JAUTBW010108596.1:0-15526 GCA_032361425.1 Peltospira smaragdina | reverse complement strand
ACCCCTATCCTGAGTGCTCAAAGTGGGTTTTACCTGCTGCAGACCATATGATAGTCCCCAGTCACTATATAAGTCACTGTTAAGCAGTTATTAATTTCTAAGTAATATATTTGGACTCCTGGGAAAAGATGAAAAAGTCCTGGAAAATTAATTAAAATAATGCTTAAATGTCCTGGAAAATAAAACCATTTGAAGTGTACGAACCCTGAAAATAGATTGTGTAATAATGTATTATTTTATGTATTTAGTATAGAAAACCTTTGTTACTGTTTTGCTTTTTCATTTCTTGTTATTAATTTCAGATCTTAGTAGAACTGCTCAATGTCACGAGGAAAGGATCAGGATGAGGGAAGGTCTCCAGCAGAAAAGAGGCGTAAAACCAATGTGGAGATGGGAGAAGGTTTGGATGATAGTTGGGAAGAATACAGCCAGGCAGACTATGAGTTCATTGATACGATCGCCTCTCAGGTCATAACACGACCTGCATGTGACCTGGATAGCTCCCAGCATGCACCAGGCCTGATTCAGTCATCACAGTCAGACACACTTCCCATTGCACCTCAGTTTGTAGCTCCATTACAACCAGCAGCTTCTTTTCAAAAGTCGAGGTCATCTTCATCTTCTAAGAATGGACTTGCTTCAGACACTTCGTCGTCTTCTGTTTATCCCAAGTCAATTGGGAGTAGCCGTGGTAGCTTGTCAGTGACGAGTATATCGAGTTCATCAAGCTCATCGGGTGGAATGAATGTGACGGTTCCTCAAGCTGCTAAGAGGGAGAGTCTGGACAGGGGGACCTCCCTTCTCCTGCCAACATCACCACATCCTGACATAGGTGCACTGCAAGCAGAAATAGAACAGCTTCGTGCTGTGGTAAGTTAAATACAGTCATTACTAACTACCTTCTTTTAATTGTTTCTGAAAATATTATGAAAATTGCCTTACTTAAGTCTGTTATTCAATAAACAGTTTGTGCAATACAACATTGCGATATGTGAAACGAATTCCAGAGATCGGTTTTGAATTATTTAATACTAAATGCAAATTTAAGTTTAACTTGCACAACAATAAATTTGCTAATTAAAATATTAGAAACACTATTTCCTTTTATTAAAATTAAGTATTTAAGAATGAATATCAATTTATTTTAGTTAAGATCTACTAAGGAAGAAGAATGTGGTAAAGATGGTGAAATTCGAATGTTGCGAGAAAGTCTGAAACGTGCTCAAGAGGACCGCCTCGAACACATACAGAACATCCACACGCAGAAGAGTGAGAAGGAGAAATCGCTGCGTGTGGAGAATGAGAGACTGAGCACACAGCTGCAGTTCCGCGAGCGGGAGTACCAGGAGCTGCAGGAGCGGTGTCGCCACATGGAGCAGCGAATACAGCATGTCGGTGTGGGGCCCAGTGGCGACCACAGTACCGTCACGTCCAGTCCCATCTCACGCAAACCTGGCCCCTCACAGAAGTCACCAAAGACAAAACCTGCATTACCTTCCACAAGCACTTTCTTGGCGAGTGAGAAAGGACAGCTATCTTCTGGTTGGAAGTCTGACCTCAAAGATGCAGGTCAGTATAATAACCATTATGACTGAGCATATGGAAAATATTTTGTGGGGTTTTATATGTTTTATGGTGAAATTTGGTATTTGTGTGAAAGGTGAGTAGAAATAACCTTAGTATAGCGAATAGTGTTATTTTACAGTGTTATTATAGCGAATAGTGTATTATCAACAGTAAGTGTATGTACAGTTAATTTTGACTTCAGAAGGTAATGTTGTATGTGGATATTTTATGTACGTTATTAATGCACTTATGCAACTGTTCATTATGCTGCTTTCTTTTTTAGGAAAATTACCAGCTTTATTATTTTCAACAAAGAATTAACACAAAAAAGATATTGTTTTGTAAACTTCAATTTCAATGATTTCCTTCATAGAAACAATGACATCAACAACAGAAGAAATAATTACTTCAAGAAGAAGAGGAACTCTCTCTTTGAATGTTAGACATTCAGAAGGTATTATACAATTCTTCATAAATTTTTGGGGTGGTACTGGTAGCATGGACTACTGGTAAAAAGAGCCCTCTTGATATATGGTTAATCAAAAGGCTACTGACCTTTTATAATAATGGCATATTCAGTACACTACAGATATAACAACTGATAGAAATGTATTGAGAGTGTTGTTAAATAACTTAATAAAATAGTATTCCTTTCCTATTTGACTTTTGATTTATATTCACTCATCTTTTGTGAGCATTGAAACATTGTTAGTATGGGTTTTGTATTTAAATATTGTGTTTAAAAAAAACCTTTATTTATACCGTATCCTGTCAGGATATTGCTGTTTTTATTGCTGTCAAGTATTTTTATTTTGTATACTATCGTCTTGGTATTGCTGCTGCAGGTAAAGTATCAGGGCCTCAGCTTGTATCAAAACTGATCCGCTCTGACAGACGACTGGCGAAGGACAGCAGTGACGAAAGCATTATTGGATTATTACAGGCACCATCAACATCACTAGATCTTCGGTCATTTATGTTTGAAAGAGACAGCTCCACCCTCTTGTTATCACCTGTCAGAAGTAGAAGGTGAGGAAATAAATAGAAGGAAAATAAGTGAACATTTATGTAATGACATATGCAATGATCTTTCATAAACAAGAAATGATGCAGATGTCAAATGTAACTAAAAGTCATTGCTGTCAGTAATCATTTGTGTTTTAGTGCCAGGCTAATTAAATATTGAAGTAATTTTATCAGTAAAAAGAATCAGATAAGAATATTTGTGTGGTATTTTGGCTTTTATTTATGCCTAATCGTCTTTTTCACTGGTGAACTGACTAAATTAATCCAAATAGTATACAAGTTAAAAGACATTTTATATATGCTGTAACACTGATACTGGTTATAACAATATGCCTAAAAATGATCATCAGCTATAATATATTTCTGAGGGTGCTTTCTTGTAAAATGTGATAAATTATTTAATAAAGTTCCCTCTGTTATTAAAACATGCTTTATTTCCGAGAACCTGTATGTTGTATTTTTCAAATTCTGTTCTGTGGTTTCAGATTATCTGATGTGAAGATGAGTTTACAGAATGCTGAGAGGTCCGAATCAAAGCAAATTGTTCCGTCCAGTCTACACACGATGGCAGTGAACGGCCTGCAGCACTTGTTAGCCCTGTTGTCTGTCAATTCCCCGGTCACACAGCGCCGGCAGTCCACACACCCGGCAACTACCGACACACCTTCACCCAGCAATCAGTCCGGTCCTCTCCTTATTTTACCTCTGTTGAACTGCTACTTGTCTCGTTACGTAGACCTGCTAAACAACTCCACTACAGACAATGCTGTGATGAGTCCGTCTAGTTCGACCGGATCATTACGGACGTACAGTTCAGAGAGTCCGAGTTCGCTAGAATCCCTGACTAGCTCCCTGTCTCTGTTGTTAATGGATGGGCAGCGCTTTGCTAACAGCCTGGAGAATTATTGTTGTGCGTCTCTGACAACTCTGTGCAAGCTTGTGTCGTTCAGTTCTGCTGTGAGACAGTTCTTACTCACAGGAATGTGTGGGCTGTCCAGGCAGAACCAGCCAAAAGCCACCAGTAGTAGGGAAGCAAAGAACAAGGTATGGAATTGATTATTTCAGCAGTATTTTCACATACCACAGTGTTTATGGTAATTTTTTGTCTAATTAAATATAAAATAAATTGAAAATTGTGAGTGTTCTAAAGATTTTCCTTCTTCTGTTTTATAACTGATAACATACTTACACATTATTTAAATTTGAATATATATTGCAGTAGTGACGTTAATAAATGATACCGTTAATATAGTTGACCCATTCATATATGTTCAGGAAAGCTATCCACCTCAGTTTAAAAACTGTCTATATATTCTGACAGTTTGTCACGTTTTTGTGGCATGCAATCATTTTGCACAAAGAAGGAAGGATATATTTGCTACATATTATCCACATGGGCTCAGATATCAGGGTTAATATTTTTCCGATAATTGCAGTGTGCCGATTGCTTCTAGAGCGTCTGATTGGCTGTATTAGAAAAAGACGTCCGTTGGTTGCTTGTCTGCTTATGTCATAATTTCACTGTCATTAAAAATGTGTGCATGATAAACTGAGCTTACTGAGAAATGTTGACTTATTTGTTTCATAAACTTGAAATATATGTTTAAAAATTAACACTAATAATGATTTTCCAACGAAATACGCACCGCATTATAGTATTTTGTAAACATATTGCTGTAAAAAGAACACCGTTATACCATGGCATCACTTGAACTACATCATTTAATGAATTAAGTTTTATGTGACATAATGGCAGCCAGTTTTATTTTAGAAAATAGATGCTTCTTTGCATTTAAAACCATTGAAAAATGACAATGGGTAATATAGAGAATAACTAACTCGCTACAAAGAATTGCAAATTGTCTGTGTCTCATGACTGAATGTTATAAAACCCTTGCCAAAGGGTTGGGTTTACAACATTCAGTCATTCAGGACAGATAATTCATAATTCCTTGTAGCAAGTTTTAAATTTTTTAATTACAATTTGTCTGACACTCAATAACCAATCTGTTTTGTTTTCATATTGGGGTTGTTGTTGAACATTCATCCATTCCCTAACAGTGATACAACTCACCAATAAAGAACTCTGTCTCAACTAGTGTCTTATATATACACCATATATATACCTGGTAGTTTAAATGTGTTTTATATGTTTAACCATGTATTACTTCATACAAAAGGGTATTATATGGTGATGTGAGTTGCAGATTTAACTTTATAATTTTCTGTAATTGATCACATGTTTAAGATTTAAACATTTAAGTCTGTGTGTGTTTTGCTGTTGATGTGATACACTATTCTATTAACAGAGTCAAAGTGTACCGATGGAGACAGACATTGGCAGCGTGTCGTCAGCTGACAGCTCGATGTTGAGTAGTTCGAGCACGAGTGCTGACCAGCTGGAGGACATCCACCTGCTCGACATAGTTCTCCGGCTGGCCAACCCAGGTCATGGTCAGGAGGTAAATCAAAGATAAAGTCAGCACTCTTCAAACCTTTTCTGCATTTATGGCAGTAGAAATTAGCTGTAGCTGTGCATCCACTCATGGTAGTGGATTATCAGATCCATTAAGCTGTTTCGAGTTCCAGCCAGTTGTTTTCAGTTATGTAAGATGGCGTACATACAATCCTTATTGTTAATTGAAAATGATTTTGAACTATATGTATGATGCCATTTAACAGTAAATAAAATATGAGTTAAATAAAAAAAAGTCTTATCTTTGTGTGAAATGTGAGGACAGAATTAAGATAGGGTTTACATTATGGTGTCTTTTTAATTTGCCATTTTGCCAAGTTACATCAACACTGACTCATGCAAATGTTAAGGTATCAAATTACAGAAAGTTATTTGGAATGAATTGATTTTGATAGCCTAACACATGAATCAGGTTAAGAATATTTATATGGCCAATGGTGCACTCATGTGCATTACACCTAAGCAAAATAAAATGAACGAACTGGTATATCTTTATGATCGTTCTTTAACCAGTAACCAAAATGTTTTCCAAACTTATTTATTTTAGTATGGTATTAAATATTTTGTTGAAGTATTGTGCTAGTCAAAAGCAATCTTAGTGATTATAATGCTTAAAAATGTGCAGTGTACTAATGGTATTAGAGCAGCATTTCTTGCTGTTTATTAAAAGATAATGGATTGTTTCAAATATTAAAAGGTGTAGATTGGTATGTATTAAAACATGGTTTATTTTTTATGGTTGAGAATGAGTATATCTGCAGAAAAGGCTACTTTCAATTGATAGTGATGTTTGTTTTTGTTTACTGGTCTATTATTCAGGCATGTACGTGTAATCCCCATGTGGTGGAAGGAGCTTTGAATGTAATTTCAGCACTTGCCAGTCCATTGCCTGAACCTCACTGTGAAAGGTATTTCACTTAGGAATTTATCTTCATCTTTGACTGAATTATGTTGTTTTTGTTTTGTTTTAAATTCCAAGTTTTACTCATCAGCAGTAATTTATTATGTTGTATAATACATCTTTATTGTTTTAGTAAATTTTATAAACATAGCTATGTCATAAACTTCTACAACATTACATTAACAAAGTTAGTATAGTTTTTTTTTACCACCAAGTAATATGTTAAAGATATTTTACCACCAAGATTTCTTTAGGTGGGTTGATACTAAATTATTCATTCTTTTTTTAATTTATGAACAACTACTTGAGCCTAGCAGAAATTGACTATTTTATTTAAAATTATCTCTATTATTAATCTGTTTGTGTTAAAGGTTGAAGGCGGTCATCTCCCAGGGTGTGGTTGTTAACTGCATTGAATGCGACTCTTTGCCATCCATTGTCCTCGCTGGGCTGAAGCTTTTGTGTCAGCTGTGTCATTCTCCAGTTATCATGTCGTCACTCTGTACCAGGGCAGGTACTGTTTGTTACCTTTTAAAATTAGAGTATACAATTACTGGATGGAAAACCTGGCTCATACTGGATCTTGTGCTCAGGATGGATGGGCTGAACCTTCCATGGTCAGCCATGTCTATAGTCAGTTTAACCTTCATTCGGTTGTGTGGCTAAAAATGTAGTTTTAAAAAAAATCTGTCCAAAGTGAATTCTACATTTTATAATTTAAGTAGATTTAGTAGATTTAAGTTGACTGGTAGGTAACATGAACAGTTTCTTGACTAATTGTTATAACTCTGCAATTTTTAGCCAAGTTTGTGAGTTTGTAATCCTACCAGTACTTGTGATATCACTCATTCCTGTCATTATTATTGGAGTTACATGGTCTCCTAATGGTATTACGTTTACTGATGAAAATATGTTGCATTTTATCATTATTACTGTATTTTTATTAGCAGAGCTAGATTTTAAGGACTCTTGATAGCCGTTTTATTTTTCAACAGAAAATTGTGTACTGATTAATATATGTTTTAATCAGTGTATCCATATAACATTTACCATTTTCAGAAAGTATTGGATTTGGTTTAAAATTAAGTACCCAGATTTTAAAAACAATATTAGCACTACGATAACGTTAAATGTCTTAACTGATGTTGCACAACATATTATATATAACATCATCACTTCAAGAGAGATTTATGTAATTGTAGTGCAAAGAGAATTTCAAAAATACACTCAGATAAATAAATATTTCAATGAACAGTTCTTAAGAAAAAATAAGTATCTACTTTAATTTGTGATTAAAATTTTAATTATTAAAACATGTTCTTATTGCAGATAACTGTCCCTTGCTGTCCATGTATTTGCTAAGTATAAAAAGCTTTGAAAACACTGAAGCTGTGATAAAAATCTATATTTATAAACAGGTAAATTTCTTGTGTTATACTGTATAATTTTTAGGTATATTTTATAAAAGATGTTTTAATGTTGTTTAAGTTAAAGTGTACACTGTATCAGATCTTATACTTTGGGTATATAGAATCAGGTCTGCTTAGATGAGGTGTACGCAGGTATTATTAAAAAATTACTCCTTAAAATGTTGATTAAAAACTATTCATCCAGTACTTCTCTAATAACTTTAGGCATTATCATCTAAACAGGAATAGGTATTGCACCCAACAAAACGGTGGTTTACCTAACACATTTGCCATCCCTTAGATGCATTTTGTTGACCAAAAGTCAAACTCAGTTAAAAAAAAAAGAGTGATCTATTACATTTGTTGTTCCTATAAGTATGGTATACTCATCAATGGCAGTCAAGCTGTTAATTAGATATTCCATATTTTTTGGCACATTTGTGGGATTTAAGTTAAAATATTTGAAAAACAACAACCCAAAACGTTATATTTTGCTGTTTATCAGGTGATTGTGTGTATCTGCAATATTACATCCAGTCATGGAGGAGGTCTTGGTATTCTTCTTGATACAGACTGTCACTGCAGTGTTGAGGTAAGTTAACTTTATTATAGCCTAGATGATGAAACTTATATGTGTTACTTGAATAAGTATGTTGTTTATTTGGTCATATAACTTGGAACTAATTATCACTTAACTAACAAGTGTTGTGCTAAAATTTAAAGAACTGTAAAGATGTTGAAAACTAAATAATCGTTTTAGAAATAGTATACCTTATAATACATACAGTACACTGAGTATATTGCATCAAATCATATTTATGGTAATCTAATTAATATTAACCAGATTTGTTGGCTTTAAAGTATGAAATATTCAGTTTTGTCTACAATGTGTTTTGTGTACAGATTGTCCGGTCGGTGGTCACCATGCTGTGCTATGTGCTGGATCAGTATCAGCATAGTTCGTGCAATGACGACCTGTCTCTGCTGTGTCGAGGTTTGATCCTACTGCATCGGATGTCTCAGCACGATGGGCAGTTCACTGATAAACACCAGGAGGTGCAGCACTTGTACGTCCATCTTGTGTGTGGGCTGACGGCGCTGCTCAGACACAACTCAAAACTCTACGACAACGAATGTAAGTACTTTCATTTGCATGCTTTCTGCTGGGGTTCATGGGTAGTAGAGCATATTATTTTACCATTTAACCTTCTGACTACTGAATTCACAAATACAAAGTTTTTGCTTATTTACAGAATAAAAAATTTGGTAAAACCATAAAATAATGTTCATAATGTAAATTGGTGTGAATTTTTTTTTACTTTCTTTTCATGTTTAGGTTACATTTTATACCAGTTAAAAACTATCAAAATTGCACTTTACTTACATACATTAGAAGCTAGCTGTCTGGCAAAACATCCATTATTAATAATCCATGTACTTTGTTGACTTCTGAAACCAACTTCAATGTTTCATCAGCCATTTCGGAATTTTCTATGTGCATAAAACGATCAAAATTACAATCAAATTACCTGATTCAATCAACTATCAATTCCTCAAAGTGATCGTGATGTTCTGCCATTAAACATAAAAACACCCAAATTTCTGAAATTAAAAAAACAAAACCATAGCAGTAAACACTGTGACCTATTTCCTGTTGCCTGGGCATGCACACTAGATGTTTCTGGATGTAAAATGGCAGGGAAATTGTATTAAATGAACACACTACAATCGGCAAACAGCGATTCAGCTTTTGTGATGTTGGATGAGGTGTCCCGCCTGCAGTAGTCAGAAGGTTAAATAATGTGATATTTTTTGGTATAATTAAACATGGGTTCAATTTCACTTCCTGAACCTATTTTAATTTTGTCTCTTGGCTGTGTTCCTGTATAGCCAAGATAGATGAAACTCAATTAGTATGTTTCTGAAGCCAGTATAACTATAAAAATGTATGTTGTAATTAAACTCATTGTTAATCCATCCTAATTTGTAGACACTATCCAATGTGTTACCTTATTAATGAGTAATTTATTGATTTTCAGTGTCAGCACTGGCAGATTTGTGGGATTTCCCTCAAGATGACTATGAACTAAGCCAAGACAGTGAAGAGGATGGCATAGAAACAGACACTGCCAGTTAGCAGGATCGAGTTTGAATCACTTCACTTTCCTCCAAAATTAGTATAGCTTATGACAACACTTAGTTCATGTGAATACCATCAAATGAATTTGAGTACAATTCCCTTACGTTTATTGCCAATGTTTGTTCAGTAATACAAACAAAATTAAAAAGATCATTTTAAAGATGACAAAAAACCCACACCTCAGAATTCTATCACCAGTCTTGGATATCAGTATACAGCATAAATTGTAAGTTAAAAATAAGTGCAATATGAGAATGTTAGAAATATCAGTGATTTGTTGCCACAAGTAATCGTACTGATTGGCAGACTGCTACATGGACAATGTAATTAATTTGTGCCTGGTATAAGGGATATAATTTCACAAATATAGTTAAAAAGAGTAATATGTATGTCTGTTAGATTGATCAGCATATTGTAGTAGAAATTCCTGACATAAACACTTGACAGTTTAGAGAGACAGTATTAAAATAATAGAGGAAGTATTTAGAACATTCCAGAACTGGGCCCGCGCTTATAAAACTTTTTCATTCTCAATCTGTAATAGAGTCTGCATTCAGACTTCAGAGTTGAGTCGGGACTCTGCTGAGTTTGAGATTGTTTTTGTGTTTATAAAACTATTTAAGTCTAAGTAGTTTTATAATCACGAAAACAATTTCAAACTCAGCAAAGTTCCGACTCAACGCCGGCATCAGAGTGCATACTCTATTAGAGACTGAGACTGAAAAAGTTTTATAAGCGCTTAACTCGAAGCATTCTTAGTGCATGACTGACATAGGCAAAATGTACTTACTTTAAACAGCACCTGCTAAATTGGGTACATATTTAGGTCTGTTTCGAGCACAGTGGCCTACCACATTTATGTTCATGTTTTAAAAGCTTTCTTGGTATTAAAATTAAATTGTCGATTTTACCATTTTAACACTGGTTACTAATAAAACATACAAACACTACAGTACCTGATTAACACTAAATACAATTTTCACCCATGAAAGAATATGTATTAACACAGCATTTATATATGACAGATAGCGATAGTGGCATCATGAGTCTGATGTGGAGACATGACTGGATTGTCTTTTCTAAATGTTAAAATAATAAAAATATTCTCTACATATTAACTTTAGATCAGCAAATCTGGTCTGCGTTTGACGTGTTATGACTGCTTCGAGTTACAAGGCCTAGATCCTATAGAGGACACAGATGCACTTAATTGTTGATGAGAGCGAGATGTAGCTCAGATGTAGTGGTCACTCTGGTGTATTAGTTGTCGGATCGATCCCACATGGTAGACCCATTAGGCTATGTGTTGTTCCAGCTGTGTTCCAAAAACATAACAAAGGCCATGGTGTGTGTCACTCTCTCTGTGGGTAAAGCCTATAAAAGATATATTGCTATAGCCCTGTCTAATAGTTTTGAAGTCATATAACTGTAGTTTAAAATGTGTTAGTGCATCATTAAATAAAACACTTCTCTAATATTTTTATGGATTGGCTACAGGCTGTCACTGATGTACATGTGGTTAATGAGTCTTTGACCGCATGCAATCTGTTGGTTGAAAGGCAAGTCCTGTCAACTTAGAAAAATAAACCGTTTTATATTTGTAACAAGCATGAAATCTACATTCCTAATTTATTGAATATTTTAAGATGCAATAATTGCTTTTATTCAGCTGTACATATTGTTATGAAAGACCAAAGATGATTTATATTAGTCATTTGTTATGTATGTAATAAAGCATACAATTATAAAACATCAGGTTTGTTTTTGTAGTTTTTTCAGTTATTTTATATTATCCTAGCACATTTATGTAGTACTGCAGGCAATAGAGGGGTAACACTTGCACATTTGAAACTTTGTTAAACAATAGTGAACAAAATGTTCTTTCAATCTGCATTTTATTATTAATTCTTTATTGTTCACATGAAACATTCACCTGCTATTCTTTCAGGATAGGGAAATGTGAACCAGTTAGGCAAAACTCGACACAGATTTCCTTGTAGTTAACACCTGCATCTTGAAATGTTTCATACAAAGTTCACACTGCTCCTAACAAGTTAGCCATTTACTAATTTGTAACCAAAGTGATTTAAAATGTTATTATTTGACTAACCAAATATTTTGACGCGTTAGAGCCAGGTTGTAAGTGGCAGATAGGACCAACAACTTTTTTTTTTGCATATTCGTGTCTCTACCCTTGATTACATTACCAAATTTTAAAAATCAGTAACTGTAATAACAGCAAAAATACAGGATATGTATTATAGACATGTATGTGAAAATCGGTTTTCCTTCTTTATCTTCGTTTCTATAAAAAATACTTCATGTGCACTTACGACCTTCTGACTCCCACACAATGATTTATCATAGTAACTTTTTTTTAAACAGAAATCTTGTAAGGCAGTGTATTTATTTACTAGATAAATGAATTCCTACCCAGGGTGGACTGTCTGTCTCCTTAACTACAGAGTTATATCTAGCCAACAAACATTTGCACATCACTCAGTATTAACCCCTCTATATCAATCAACTTCTCTTTCAATAATAAAACCTGCCATCCCAATTTCATCAACTAATTCAGATTATCTTAACATAATAAAAAACGCAGTTAATATGTTTGTATAAAACACAATTTAATTCTGTAGATCAGTATCTCTTCCACAGCCACCAATGTGTTTTTATCTCCCAACATCTTTAATATCTCCATCTGGCCAACATATCCATCTTTGTGCATCCAGTGACATCCTTCGGTAGTCGCCAACTTCCATCTGTGTGGGCCCACTTAACTCATACCTTTGTACGTCTTCATTTATGATCCAGGATCTTTACATCTTCGTATGTAACACACATTTTGTTCATATATCTTTGTATATCAACTGGTATTTGGGAATATCTCGAGGATCCAAGGGACTCTTCACCATAAGCTTTCCCTTCATTGCTCCGCGGTAAATTGTCTCCACAACATCAATGAAGTCCTGTTTTCTTTTAAAGCTTCCAATAAATTTTGTGTGATCAGGTGTCCTGAAATTGTAAACAGTACAATGTGAAAAGGATAAATGTTTAAGAATAAGACAATAATAAAATTTCCAACTAGTCGAACTTGGTCTAACTTTATATAACAGCCACCATGAAGTTCCCCCCCCAACACATTTCCTTCTCTCTAGAACGGACACCACTATTTTTAGCAGATATCATGTGATGTCTAAACCTGCATTAGCAGCCAAAAAAAAAAAAAAAATCATTTCGAAAATTTAATAAATACTTCTCACAATACTAATATAATCATATTGCATTTTAGTGCCAAGTAAATTTTATATAAATAAATTCTCTATATCTGCATTTTACTACATTGGAAATAAGGTTGCTCATTTTATTTTCTCTAGCAAAGGCATAATTTTATTACTAAATAAAAAACCATGTAGCTGGTGTAATTTCTTTTACTGTACTACAATTGGATATTAGTGTTGACAATATGCATACACTAATCTTCTCGAGTCAGTCAAATTACTAAATGCCCTACAGCATCTTGCGGTGTCACACTTTTATTGTTTATGTGATGTAACAGCAGCTAATTGCCAACAAGTTAGTTTGCTTGCTTTCAGTTCCATGTTTTCATTGTCTATTATCTTTGGTTCTGTTCTGTAAAATGTGACTATTTATCAAAATAATTGTTTTGTCAGTGGTTAATGACATAATCCTAGTGCAAACACTGTACCTAACATTGTGATTTGTAAAATTTAATTATATTAATAAGAAAGTGCTTAATTTGTAACCAATATATTCCAAAGAAGATTTATTTTTTAACTTGAACATCTGTGGAATATTGTATATGAAAGTGCTTATACGAAATTTTTACATTGACAGTGCTATATTTTTTATGCTACTTATTAAATAAATACAATTATATCTACTTTTATAAATTTGTTTTTACTTTTCTTTTCTTGGGGGTATTGTAATTAAAAAAAAAAATTACACAGTAACAACGGTTAGTGAAATATTTAGGGACCTCCACGTAAAGGCCACCTGTTCATAATGGTCAATTTCTGTTGGTCCGTTCAGTGGCCGTTATATATAAGCTTGACTAATTAATTTAAATTTTAATTAGTTATTACTTCTTTTTACCAATAAGTATTGCAAATAATGTATACAATATTTGTATCCAAATAATACACTCCCCCCACACTCTCATTATTTGTAAGTAAACATGCACTGCCTACCCCCAATCCACTTTTATGTGCTGAGCATTGAAGAAGAATACTGTTGCTGGGTAGAGTGTGATGTCAAAGTAGGTCATGTACACTGGAACGTCTTCCACATCCACCAGATAGATCATGGCCATGTTAGCCAGTTCCGGTGATGCTTTAGCAAGCTGCAAGTAGAAACAGTGTTAGTATTTGCAAATTATAGGCTTCAGTGTGTGTGTCTCTCTCTGTCTCACTCAAGTTTACAAACTGATTTAATGACACACTAGAAAATAAAAGTTAAAACAATGTACTCAGACCTGTCAACCTTGGACATTGGTTTAGCAGAAGATTTGGTTCAGATAAACAGGATATTTGTTAAAAAAACAGGAGATTTATAGAAAAAGTCATGAATTGGTTTTAAATATAGAAATACATGGGGGTTTTTCATGTTTTAATCTGTTATATAAAAAAGTATGTAATCATTGCAGCAATACTGTGTATATTGAATCATAAGTACTAGTGCATATAGTAAAATAGATAGACAGACAGACAGATATAGATAGATATATAGAAGCTATCTATCTAAGTAAGTAAGTAAGTAATAGTAGTAGTAGTATAATTATCATCATCATCATCATCATTATTAGCAGAATCAGTAGCTGAAAAAACGTAGAGCAAAGAGTTAACATTTGGCTATTTGAGAAAAAAAATGCAGCACAGAGATTTTTTGTTTATAAATTGCTACCAATTGTGTTATGCTTTCTTTGATTACTCAACTAAGAGCCTACACATATGTAAAAGACCAGTCTATGTATAAAGCAGAAAAAATTGCTTCTTTTTTCAACTTGAACAATTTTATTTAGTGGGAATTGGACTTTAATAAAAGATACACTGGTAGGTAATTTACATTTAGAAATAGAACGAACGTTTTTGGTGTCTAAATAATTAGTACTTAAAGCTTATAAAAAGCTTTGTAATATGTTGAGCATTAGAACATGGCTGCAAAACCTGCATGGCGTACACGGCATACAATGATAGGTTGAAAACTTGATAGGATAAAAGCTAGGGAAAAGCCCTATGGCTAGGCTGAATGGGCATAGTGACATTGTTGCACATTATGTGTATACTTCTGACAACATATACAATGATTTACAAACAATTTTAGAACTACTTGGGTTTTGAAAAAGATTCTGGCAAACATAGATTGTATTTTTTTTTTTTTTTTTTTTTTTACAAAATTGGAATTTCGCGGGAGAAAATTCCTCCACGCTGGAGAATAGGTGACTTGGTAAAAAAGTGGAAGTCTCCTGTTGAATCCGGGAGGATTAACAGGTCTGTGTACTGGTATTAAAAAAATTAATTAAAATAAAATAAAATAAATAAGCAATTTCTCAGAGATGACACTGTTACAGTGTTAGTTTTTCATGTTTCTACTGTCAAGTGTCATGTTTTTACAGATGAAGTCATTAATTCAGCATAATGGTAATGAAACCCCAGATTCATCTGTCCAGAAAGCTTAGTTTAACTGGTCTAAATGATTAAATGATAAAAATACTTCACACTGTATAGCGTAGAGCAAGCAAAGGGTCGCTACTCTAAACGCGTTTTCGCATTTTGATGAAAACACGTACACGATTACCCTGCTTATAGACTCCACCTTCTAGAGCATTACCGACGGAATTGATCGTAAAAGTTAGGCCGTTTTCATAAAGTAGAATGATGAATAGTTGTTTTTCTGCATTTTTGCAATTTTTGTAGACAAGAGAAAGGTGAGAAATATTTATTCAAATTATTGCAATTTTGAAAATAATTTATCACTAATTATCA
>JAUTBW010108485.1:0-15535 GCA_032361425.1 Peltospira smaragdina | reverse complement strand
TATTATTATTATTATTATTATTATTATTATTATTATTATTATTATTATTATTATTATTATTATTATTATTATATTCAATTTTTGTGGAATGGTCTATATGAAAGTGGCTACTTAATATTGACTTTTTTTCGGATTTGCTTCGAACAATATTGTAATATATTAAAAACACTCCAAAATATAAAGCAACAATTAATCTAAGATTTTTTAAATTCAATTTTATAATCCATATATTGAACTTGAAGTTGAAAAAAATCCAAAAATGTAAGCGTCTTGAAAAAATTCTGGGGAAAGCCCTGGTTTCATCTAATTAAAATGTTAACCATTAATAAAAATGTTGAGTGCTGCTATATAAAAATTGAATAATTATCATTACCTACTGATTATTTTCAGTAAGACGGGTGAGATTCTGGCCAGCCGGAATGACTTCAAGATGAACACGTGTCACGTGCACCCGACAGGAACCATGCTGCTCGACTCCTCCCATATCAACCTGCTTGAGCTGTCTCTTAGGCTGCTGGCATCGTCAACGCCATGCAATGCATTATACAGTTAGTATTTTACTTTGTTGTGGAAGCAGTATTCTAAATATTCTTATATTTAGTGATTTTATCACAGATGACATCATTGACTTGTTTGTATAGTCTTCGGGAGAGAAAAAAACCTCACCTGAATTTTGTTATTACATAAGCCTTCCAAATTTGTTATTAGAAACAATTTTTTGTGCTGCGAAATTTATATTATGAGGGTGTTACGTTAGTGCAACCACACCTGTCAAAAGGCAGTCATTGTTTAACTTGTTTGATTTGGTGATGAATATTTAACACATCTTTTTTTTTTACTGTTATATGGATTTAGATGTTTGATTTTTTTATCTTACAGAAAGTGTACTTATGTACTGTTAAGTAATTTGTTGCTTTATGTTACATTATGTTTATATTGGATGTAGTAAATAATGGATAAACAGGTGCTGCACTTTTTATCAATTCAGCCCAGAAAAAGACAACTGGATATCAAGATGCTTGTGATGCACAAGTTGACAGTCGCCCAGCTGAATGTCATGATGCAGAAAATATGTCAGGTAGATGTGTGTCTTTAAAATTTTCAGACCAGTGAACAATTACTGTTTGTTATGTTTTAGTTCTGTATGAGTCTTGTTTTACACAACCTATTTTGCATTTGGATGTTATATTTTAAATATTTATGTGCCTTTCTCAGATTCTTCAAAACCAAAATGGTATACACAGCTGTTCTTACTTAATCCATTTTTAGTTTACTCTTTGTTTTATTTTTTATTTCTCTATAAATTAGTTAACCATTGTCAAAACTTTAAAAGTAATAATTATATGGATTTTTATTTTATTATTATTTTTATTTTTTATTTAATGATACACAACTAATTTGTATATGTTAATACATCAGTATCATTCTCAATAAGAAAATTATGAATTATTCAGTGACAGTGTTCAATCTCCAATATACTACACATCAGGTTGATTCCAAGCCATATAATAAATAAATATTTAATGTAATAAAAAAAATTTTGGTTGCAGTGGATGATGGTGAACAAGTACCACTGGATATAGGAGAAATGGAAGATCTCAGTGAAAATGTTCAAGAAGTAGGTACAATTATTATACATAATCCACAGTCAATTTTGTAAATGATAAAATTAAGACAAAAGCTGCGAATTGTAGTTTAAGACCTCACATCTAACTAAACAAAGAAAATAGAGTTCTTTCATGGAATATAGATTGAAGGTTTAGAAACAAAATTAGTACTATTAGCAATATATTAAGAAGAGATATTGCAGTTGAATACATTCAGCAATGGATGTTTCATCTCATTGTTGAAATATATTAATTTCTTTAGTTTTGAATTCAAATGCTAAAATGTTTGATGTGGGTGATGTGGGATAATGCCTTTCATCTATATTCAGTCTAAAACATCTAAAGTCACACTACACTTAACCTTTAACTGACTGGTTTGATAGAATGTTTCACCTGAATTGTTTTACATTTCAGAATAATGATGAGCCAGTGTTGCGGAAATCAGAAAGAAAACGCGTTCAGCTCATTCCTCCAAAGCCAGTAAGATTGAATTCACTTGTTTGATGATGTGTTATTGTTATTTAAATTGGAATGTTGAACAGTGTTTTAGATGTGATTTTTTTTTTTTTAAATTATATGAACTATTTCACTGAAACATGTATAACAATAACCATATAATTTATTTAATTTTAATTTTTGTTGTTGACAGTAATAACTTTTTCAGAACTGTAGTTTAAATGATGCACTCAACACATTTTAATTCACGGTTATATCTGTGTTAGAAACATTTTATTTTGGGGGAAACCTAGTGACTACCTGAAAAAGATTTATCTCAGATGTGCTGCATGTCAGGTATGTGCTTTTGCCACTACGTTGTCGAGGTGCCCTCAATATGTTTAAAGTGAGACTTACGTTTTGTTAGGAAGTCTGTTCAATGAGAATGTTTTGATATTTCAGTTTGTTGATCCATGGCTAGAGTGTGATCCACATGAGACAGCTGACAAGGCACAGAAACCATTTAAAAAAGGTAGGCCACAGAGCATTGACCTGTTTAATGGCCAAACAAAGTATTACTTGAAAATATATACATTTGACCTGTCCCTAATTTTAATTTAAATAACAATTTACATAACTGTTTAATTTTTCATAAATAAATTGTGTCATTCATTCATAAATCATAAAATATCAGCTATGTGGATTATTGTGTAGCATGTTGTAATTCTATTCACCATGATTTACCTAAAAATTTCTTTGACAATACCATAAAGGTTTATTAATAAATGATTATACTTTCCATTTATAATCATTATTTAGCCAAATGTATCTTGGACACATGATTAGCATGTAAAATGTAGTGAGTGCTGTCCAGTAGGGACCTAAGTGTAACAATAGAGACCATTACTGTGTATTAGTCACAGTGGCTTGTGATGTAATGTGAAGTTTGCAATACATTTGAACAGCAAATTTGTTGGGGTTTACATCGCAGTTTGCTAGTCATTGTAGCTCATGTGCACTATGAATTGCTGTGACTGCGAACCAAGTACTCTCTAAAGGTTTTCATGGATGTAGTAAAACAGTCAGCGTATACTGTATTGTTTATAATACATCCTAAAAACATGTAGATCTCCACATTTCTTGGGCTCCAAAGGTATTCATTGTGCTGTCCATAACTGCTAATTGAATTTACAAATGTGCTAATCAAATCACAGAAAGATTAGCAGCAATTGCTAACCATTTATCACTGTACAAATTAGTCCCTGCAGTTTGTATAAAACAAAGTGTCATTGTCCACTTAACTGATGGGTCTGTTACATAAATATGTTTTAATCTTTTGTTTCTTTCATTCCTCCTTTGTTACTTTTAGGAAAAGTTCTAAAAGTAGAGGCCATAGCCAGGAGAAAAAGGAAACGGAATCCAGAAATAAAAGACCAGTCTGATATTCCAATTTCAAGATTTATAGCAGAAACTAGTATGTATTTTAAAATACAGTTTAAATGTATCATGATGTATGTGTTCAAAAGTTGATCATGTACAAGGATTTGCTCTCATGTGATGAATACTTACATTTTACGACTTTTGCGTAACTGATTTATTGGTGTCAGACCTTAGAGATTTATTTTGGCACATGGATGGAGGAGCTGAAAGTGTAGTAAAAAAACCCCAAAAAATAACAATTATAGGTACTTACTACTGTGGAATATTAATTATGTTTGTATTGTTTAATTTTAGGTTTTTTATGTAGCATTATTTTTATCCGTTTATTTATTTAAATTGGATTATATATATATATTTATTCTTTGAGTAATATGGGTCTGCATATTTACAGCATGGCGCTATTTTGAGATGCTTGCAGTACACCTTAAATTGTAGACATTTTCTAGAATTGGCTGGAATATGAGCAAGGTCTCTTTAATGGTTTTGTTAGCTTCTGTTTTGTTATCATGCTTAAGTGTGATCAATTTTTTTGGTCATATAAATTCTGCTTGTTAGTCGAAAGATTACCTTTTTCCCTCATATTTACACTGCATATATAATAATAATATATTTGCATCTACTTTCAGTATATTCTAGCAGTTTGAAAGACCTGCAGAAGGTGAAGGTCACTTTGTTTCCCGAGCTCCAGCAGCTGTACTGGCCCGAGCTGAAGAGAAGACAGTCAGAGCTAAGGAAGGAAAAAACACTGATGGTAATAGTTTCATACAGTCTTGACCTGCTTATTTCAGACATTTAACCTTCTGGGCTATGTCATTTTCCATGCAGTGCTCCACAACTGGTATAACAAATATTGTGGTATGTGTTATCCTGTCCGTGAGATGATGCATATAAAATATCCCTTGCTGTTTTTCCATATGAGTAGCCCATGAAAATTGATTAGCAGTTTTAGTAGTAGGGACCTTCAGTTCATATTTCCAGTCTTAGTAATAGATGATTGTTTTATTATAGTATCAACATTTAACAAACAAAAAACAACAATCATTAAGTGTACTACTGTTGTGGTTTTTAAACCTAATGACATAACAGTTATTTCGAATCAACTTGAAATAATAGTTTTGTGATTATATATAAAGTTATTTATATTTATGTTTCCCATATTTCTTAGTAGTTTTATCAGTGATAATTTTCTGTAGATATCCCAGGGTCTAGAACCGGAAGCAGAAGAAGAAGAGACTGAGAATTGCATGGGTGATGGGGAACAAGCAGAAGCTGGTAAGGACAGTAACTGATGATGTCTAAAATATTCGACATTTTAGAGTTCACGGAAAAGACTGGTTAACTGAGAATAGATGATAAGATATTTATCAAATATGTCAAATTTATCTAGAAATGAAAGCGATTGTTACTACGACAAACCAAGTTGATGGCTTAGGAATGTTAATAATGAATGTATATATGATAAAGTGTAGAGTGTAAGTCATGTCATTCTGATTGATATTTTCTTAGTAAATATGCCATTTTGATTATTCCTTCTTTTAGTTGGGGAAAAGTATGCTGAAGCCTCACACCTATTAATTAAGTCTTTAAAAGCTGGTTCAGTAATGAAATATTATTTATTCAGTAATATGCTTAACACATTTTACTTTTGTTTATATGACATAGCAACATGTTACTGTCACTTCACTAACTATTCTTTGGCACCATAGGGTGTTTTACATGCACCACACCACAGACACGACAGTACATACCACAGCCTTTTTAACAGTGGCTGGAACAACAAATATGTCCACTGAGAGTGATCAGTCTGATACTCTACTGTGGAGCCAAGAGTGATTAATATGATCCACCACTGAGCTAAGAGAGACCATCAGCTTGGTTCCTGCACCATGAAGATTGGTTGTTTTTAATTATATTCGAGTTAACTGTACCTGCAGATTTTGTTATATAAGACATTCTTTCTCTCTGTCTGTATGTTTTTGAATGTTAATGATTTTGACTATTTCTAGATTTGTTGCTGGATGATGACCACGGTGACCCGTGTGATGACCTGCTGGGACAGATGGACGACAACATTCTGTTTCCAACTGACCACCCAGGCGTCAACCTCGATCTTGACTCACCAGGTGTGTATTGTATTAGTTAGGGGAGCCTCAGTAGCCTAGTGGTGTATGCGCCCACCTGTCAGTTGGTCAATCCAAGATCGATCCCTGCCAGGTAGGAACTAGATTTTTTTTCCCCAAATTAAAATATTTTTGATACTTATATAACCATTAATAAAAAGGTGTTGAGTGCATCATTAAATAATATATAATTATTATTGTATTACAGTTATTTCCATCACAGTGTACATCATTTGTCAATATGTTTTAGCAGTTAACAAAGATGAATATGGGTGACATTTGTGGCTTCATGATGGGACGATAGGATGTATTTTTCTAATTGATCAGTGCCAGTTTAAGCATATTAATCAGTCACAAATCATTTTGGAAGATAATCCCGGCCATCAGTGGAACAGTTAATTATCAACTAATGAAACTGCAGTATTATATAACTTCTTTGTGTTCAAACTGTTATATTCTCTTACTTTCCATATAATTATAAATTTTGTTTCTATATGATTGAGATTATCTTGCAGATGACATTGAATTTGAAAAAGATGTGCTTGTCAACAGTTATGAAGACCTGGTACGAAAACATGTGGTATGTAGCAACTTGATATATGGTTAAAATGGAATTTAAATGCTATCCACATTGGATACAAAAAATATTTTATTTCAGATATTTATTTCTAATATTCAATTTGACTTAGGTCATAAATAATATAAAATATCACAGTGAAAAAAAAAAAAAAAAAATTTAATAAAATAAAAAGCTATTAATATGAATCTAGTGATTCTTATAAGTCATTGATGCGTAGTTTCATATCACCAAATTATGTTAAGAAACAGTTGGTTGAAAACGTTCTAAAGTACAGTGTATTTACAAATGTTAGAGTTTATAAATGATTAAATACTAATATATCTTGTTCATCACAAGTGTGTTACATTTGTTTACTTCAGGAAGCATACATGGCCAGTGCACAGGAGTATGCCCAGGTTACCGAATTGTCTCAGCGCGTTGCTGAGTGGGAAGAGAAGATAATTCCGAAGCTACGACAAGAGGTGCGTTTCAGTTGGTTTAACTAATATTGTATGACAGTATTTCAATATTTATCATCTAAAAACTAAACTTTTTTATCAAAAATTTATTATGGCCGAATTTAAATTTCTGTTGGACATTATTTTAGTTTTCTTAAAAGATGATATACAAATGTTGGATACTATTACCTGATGATTTAGATTTTCATGAATTCATATTTGTTTAAAATAATATTATTTTTCTAATGCTTTTTTAACAGGAAACCCACGAGCCATTTGACATTCATAAATATGGAAGCAGAGTTATGAAGCATTTGACAATGAAAACCAAGACGCCTTTCAGGAGGATAGTATGTGGATGTGCGGATTTCGAGATTTGTCGACTCTTTCTGGCAACTTTGCAGTTGGTTAGTAGTTTTCAATCATTTATGTTTAATGATGGCTGGTGATTTTTTTTTTTTTTTTAATTATATGGGTGTATCTGCATGTGTATCAAACATTAGTTGCATGAAATGTTACCAAATGGATAATAGTTTAAAGATTTTAAAAAAAATTTTAATGACAATAATGTTAACTAATGTTTTTAATAAAACTGAAAATTCAGAGGGGGAAAAAATTCTGATTTATTATAAATTATTTATATTTTCATATAATTTCATACATTACACATTTCATACTTCTGTACTGAAGTGTAAATAAACCCACCCCAAAACAACACATTGTGTTATACATAATTATTACATGTTAATAGATGGATAGACAGAAAAGTGTAGATCTTGTGTATTTATTTCACAGGCCAACGTTGGCAACGTTCTGATTTCCTGCGATGGGATCCTGGAGGCTGGGATAGACAAGCTGGAGCTGGAGCTGCTATCTACAAGGAGACATTACGAAGAGCTGGCCGAGTACCAGGCCCCGTCCGTCAAGTGAACCGTGTGCTTGCTCTATCATCCAGTGCATGTGCCTTTAAACATTAAAGTCTAGACTTTAATTACATTAGAACTTCATGGAAATGCCTTTCAGATAGCATTATGTTAAAGTCTGGACTTAAGTCAAGACTTTTAAGTGTTATAAACACAGAGCCAGATAACTCACTCTCAAGGACTGTGAATCCAACAGTAGATTAATCGACAACGCCACAAGACTAATGTAGTCTACAATGAAGTGGGAATCTTTAATTGTAAATAGAACAGATTACAGAGATGGCAATAGTTAGTGAAGAAATGGTTGGCAGCATAGGCTCATTTTAATATGGCTATGAGAGATCGAAATAGAAACATTGTGTCAACTGACGTGTCAAATGTGTAATAGTGACTTACATTCTAATATGTACACTGAAGTATTTTAAAGTGCTTTAACTAATTTTTATTATAGAAAAATTCATTAAAACCTTGCTTGTTTGTTAGGAAACAAAGATCTGTTGACATTTTTACATGGAGCACTTAGTGTTAAATAATGGTAATTGCAGACTTATAAAAATCTTACTGTAACTGAGAAGTACCTGTTATCTCTTTCAGTCTTAATTTTCAATGTATCATGTAGATGCAACAATTTTAACAATCTTGACACTTTTATTAGATTTTTATCAATTAATTTTAATGAGTGAACTTTTTTGTTAGATTTTACATAAGCAGTTTTTAACCAATAATGTTAGGAACAACATACTTGTTTGCTAAATTATTTAATACCTCAATAAGATATTGTTGTCTATTACATTACCTTAATTTTCGAATTAATCTTAACAGAATATTACAGCAAAGGTACATATGAAACAACATTAATGCAGAGTTACAATACATGAGTATTCATGAATTGTTTCAACTTATATATTACAAGGCATCGTTACATGATGTTTTTAAAGCAGGTCTTGGTGATGTCGACATAATGAGAATTTTGTCAAGACAGTGATTAGCTAGACTTATTCCACGTCAGAGTTTTAGTAGATTAACTAATCTGAAAGGTGGAGGAAGTAGTATTTAATCAGTAGACAGTCATTCTTGATACAGACAACAATCTTACAAATGGCATTCACACATACACAGTCTCCTGGTATATAACTGATATACTTGCAATTTAATTCCTTTGTTACAATATTAATAAGAATACTCTTGCCAATTTATTCTAGAAAACGTATTATACTGTGTTTGCAATGTTTCATTTTGCACAAATATCATTAATCAGAAGTGGTCCAAAACAAATACAATTTCCATGTCAAAAACCTGCCTCTTGCTGGTCGTTTTTGACTTCTTTTAAAAAAAATTATTTAAACACTTTATACTAGTGAATAATCAGTTACAAAATAAAATAACTGATTTATTGGAGAACTAATAATTTGAAGATTAATGAAATGTCATCGATTTATATTATTGGTTTTAAAAGTTATTCGAGTTATTTAAAGGTGGAAAATATCCACATTGTGTCTTTAATCAGTATGTCTCGACAAATACTGATTAACACTGATTTAAAATCTGGACACCTTTTTTCTGATCATACATTTCACAGTTACATATATGCACTTCATCAGTCATTTCTTAATACTTGACAAGTTTATAGTGTTAATACATGTATGATGTATTCAAATCAAATGGACTGTAGCAGCTGTTTAAGCTGATCAGTGAAATTACGTTTCTTTTGTCAAATTAAAGTGTAGAAATCGAACAAACGTAGGCCTATGAAGTATTTGAGTATTATAATAAAAACAACCAACAACAGAAAATGGAATTTGTGTTTTATTACAGAGAAACAAGAGTAGATGTACTTAAAATATACTAGAATATCTAGTATAAGAAGAGACACCATGACCTAACTCATGTCAGAATCCTTTAATACAAAAATATACCTTTAATATCCGACAAGCAATAAATAAAAATGTACAGGTTTTATTTTATATTTATACAGGTATCATTTATGAAACAAGAACATTTGGAGATAGTGGTCATACATCATTGTCAATTGGCATCAATTTTCAGTAAAGTAATAAATATATTACTACTAATATCGACTAGCACATTAAAATGTGTTTACAAGAGAAAAACTAAATCTTGCCTCAGACTGTGTGATTTCAAATAGTTTTCTAAATTATACATGCTGCAATAGTCTTGAAAATAGTTTAGTGATGGGCACTAAAGTTCCACAATGAATTACAGATGGGAGTGGAATTTTTTTTTATATCAATATGTATATTAAAGTAAAATAAAACATTCAACATATTAGTCTGGGTTGCACACTATCAGTACTGTAGGCCCTTTTCAGCATGTTTGCTGTAATTAGGATACAAAAAAAAAACTACCCAGCAGCACACATTGCCAACTGCCACCAACTAGTAGCACTGAGCTTAGGAAATGTATATGTGGTGTTTTACTGTGTGATGACCAAATGCCAAATGAACATTTTGGAAATATTTGAAAAAATCTAATGAAAAGCCCTAACCAAAACTAAAGTTTTAGTATATACTACAAAGGTACATAACATCAAGATTTATGTTTATGAACCCAATCCCATGTTTTAATAATGCTCGCCCACATATTTTAAGAAACCAAACCACACAAGTAACTTAAAATGGTGAATTTTGTAAGCATCTGTAACTGGTGAAGCAAAACAACAAAAACATTAAAAATTGAGAAAATTTCTATTTGATGACATCTTCAGTCAAGATGTTCCAAACGGTTAAGAATGTTTTTGGTAAGAATACAAGACGAGTTTTTATATTTTTAAAAATCAACTTTGGGTATGCCAAAATGTTTAAAGTTTGAAAATCACAAAGACATCTTCTTTTCTTTCTTTTTTTCATAATTTTATAATATGTAATTATAAGTAATGGTTTGTATTACTATAACAATTATACAGAAACAAGATGGACCAAATGAAAAACATTTGACCACTTGTGTTGTTATCTATCTAGAGTAAAGTTACACAGATGAGAATTTTGAGCCCTGTCACAGTTAAAACCAATCTGCTTCTAAATGAATGAAGTATTATGACTTCTATGTTGTCAGTATATAGCCACCAGGTCAAGACTGCATTATCCTAATTAATTTACCTTGCAGCTGAACCGTGCATTTCGTAAGAATGCAATTTTGATGTTTCTAAACATTTGCTTATAGTCAGCATATAGCAGTTCATTGTTAATGCTCCTATACAGAAGTACACAGTAATTACTGCTTACAGTACCCAGACTACGTTCTCCAGCATGTATGTACATTAGGTTAGACCACTACTCTTAAAATAAGTTATGTAGACATTTGAAAAGGCACTTGAAGATATACAAGTAATTTTAACAAGAGTAGATGTACTGTACATATGTATGTTATGAAAATGGAGCAGCCAAAAAAACAGAGAAATGAAATGGTGTAGATGATCTGCTTGGAAACGTAACAAATTACAATTTTATTTCACAGCTTGACAACAATTAGGATTGATAATGGTAACACATTCATTTATGTAACAATATTTTTTTTTAATCTTACACTGCTTTGTTTGCACTAAACTTGATAACTGTCCATGTGGTAAACCATTTTGTGTAAAAATGTAGTTTACATCATTTAGGAAAAAAACAACAACATATTCATACTGAAAAACTCAGCAACTACCCTTCATTTTTGTCTAAAAACAACATACTCGTATATACTCTTTTTTTTTCAAAATTGAAAGAGGACCTTGGCCCGCTCTTATAAAACTTTTTTCAGTCTCAATCTCTAATAGAGTCTGCACTCGGATCCGATAATGAGTCGAGATTCTGCTAAGTTTGAGCGTCTAAGTAGTTTTATAAGCACGAAAACCATCTCAAACTCATTAGGGTCACGACTCAACGCCGGATCCAAGTGCAGACTCCATTAAAGTTTTATAAGTGCTGGCACAGGTACAATAAAGTGACACAATGTGCATTTAAATAATAAAATTTATTTTTGTAATAATAATAATTTTAAAAAAAAGATCACATACTTGTAAACTGTATAATTATATGGACACATCTGATAATAATTTGCTAAAAATAATTAATCACGTGAGAGCCAGAAGGTCGAAACTGCACGTCAAGTACTTTTATAGAAACAAAGATAATGAAGGAAAATTTATTTCTAAATACATGTCAGTAATACAGTTTTCAACAATATATATCCTACATTTTCACTGTTATTAGAGCTACAGCTATGATTTTTTTTGTATCTGCCACTTAAGACCTTCTGGCTCTCAGGCAACGAATTACCAAGTTTCCATTGTATAAATAGCCCTAACTATAACCTACATTCCATAACTGTTCCAAATGTTTCAAACATACCCTACAATTGATAATGGCATTGTTATAAAATCATTTCTACAGACATTTTAACCGATAACTAGCACTATAAGAAGACATTGACAAGACAGTTAATTGATATGTAGTTAAGAATTAGAGTAGTGCATCAGGAAAACAGCAGCCCTATGTTGTGGGGTGAGGACGGGAGACAAGATTCCTTCACTCTCGGTTATACGACGCTGGAACCGCTGTCGGTCTCTGGCGTAATCTTCCCATGGTCCTTTTCTGCTCCATTTGTCGGCTTGATGCACAGTCACAAGATGGTCATCATTAAAATTCACCTATTAAAACATACACAAGAATTATAATTAAAAAGTGACACCAAATATTATATCCACCATTTTTAGGTATATAATAATCTACATTATCCAATATTATTTATTAGTTAAGGTGATTGTGGGGTTTCTTTTGGGGGGTTAAAATTTACAAATGGCAGCCGAGGGGTTTAATTTGATCTAAGTGTCAACACAATTGCTAAATCCATAATGCAGTTGAGGAAAGAATTGAGAACTGGCGAGCAACTGTTCTGTTAACATTAGCAAAAGGGTTTTTCCTATAAAGCCAATAATTCAGTTTACTGTAATAAAAGGTAATCTTATTCTTAGCTTTAAATTTACATCATTGTACTGTGAAAATTTTAATTTATGTTACAAACTTTCAGCTGTTGACTCAATTTCCCTATTATAGTTCTTTAATTGGAACAATGCATATCGATAAAACGGAAACAAAAGATGTTGTTATTAGTACCGGTAATAGATTTAGTATTAACTTGACCAAAGGAAGATATATATACATCCAGTGCTGGATAGACATAGTGTTCCCTTTATAACTGGACTACAGAGAGCTCATTACATTAAACATTAATTCTACGTATATTTATACCTTCTTGAGCCGTTTAGTTTCTCTTGCATCAGTGATATCTTTGGAGATCTGTATATTCCATGTAGAGTTTATTGCATCGAGTTTAGCCGTGTTCACACCGACATCAGGTTGACTGGCCACATCGGTGCTGTGAAGCTTTGGTTTGCTGTGCTGAGGAAGAACACTGGTTAGATTGCACTGACGAAAAGCTGCAGCTATATCACATTCGTCCATATCACAGAAGTCACTATCCTCACCACTATCACTAAAAGAGTCCACCACATCATTGTCGGTTACGGAATGCAAGCCCAAAATGAAAGCAATAGTACTGCACCCAAATTGTTGTTTACAGTTATTTTGGCACTTGGATGGTTTTTCATTTTGAGCTGGATTTGATCCCTGAATAATTTTATTATTAATATCACAAATATTGCTAGTCTTGGCAGATTCACAAAGTCTTGCTCTCTGTCGCCTTCTTTTTCTCTGCTTCTTTGCAGATGGTCTGCCTTTCTTGCACGGTTTACGAAGCAGAAGTACGTCATTAGTGCTCTGAGCTGCTTCACTAATGTGTGCTTCATCTTGAATCTTGCGTTTTTCAGGAGCCAAACAGGTTTTACCAATATTTACATCATTTAAAACAATATTAGTTAAGCCATCAATTAGTGATTCTGTTATACTGTCTGAATCACCCTTCAAAACACTTGCATCATCTGTAGTACAATTAGTCACATTTCCACTAGTCTCCATTTTAATGTCTGTGGAAGTAACATCATTGTTACATTTTTCTTTGAATTCATCTTTCACATCAGAAAGTTCTAAATCCACATGTGGTTGGACGTTTTCACGAGTGTTCTCATTTTGTAAAATTTTATTCACTGTACTCTGTTGACTAGAACTACACACATTTTGACTTTTGGAAGGTGAATCAACATTATCACCACTGTCATTACTAGGTTGCTGCCTAGAATTGGAAACTTGGGAACTGGGAACACTGTCCCTCTCCCTTTTTAGCACTTTTCTTGGAGGCATATGACCATGTTTGTTTCTACCTCTAACGTTTTGGTCATGTGGGCCATTTTGAAAATGCATAAAGTTCTGTGGGGAAAAAGGCCCCATAACATGCATATCCATGTTGTTTTTTGTGTTATTATAAAACTCAAACTGATGACAGGGGAATATTCTAAAGTCACCATTACATCGAGGGTGTTGGAAAGAAATATACGGTATCTTTTGGTGCCACCTGTGAGCACTGTGGCTAACCGATGGTTGTCCAACCAATGGTCTTGTTTGTGGCATGGTATCGTATCGTACTGAATTACTAAATGACACTGTGTCCATGTGTGGGTGTCTGTCTGACATTGTTAAATTACTTCTTGTATTTACAACTTTTCCAACAATCCAGTCTCTTATATTTAACATTGAAGAATTAGACTTTCGTAAATGGGGCATTTCAGAATCGAATGTAAGCTGTTGCTGTGGAATAAACCCTGTTGTTTTCATTTCACCTGTACTATCAAGACGAATCAACGGAGGCCTGTTCCTAGAACCTACGATTCCTGTGCAATTTAACTTGCTGTCATTCGACGAATTCCGCCATTTTCCATGTCCATATGGACAGGCCATAGTTTTTACAGAAGACATTTTTAAATAACTAATTTAACTAATCTCACTCCATTCTGGTTCATTGTAGCACGGTTTTCCAGTAGTAGTAACAGACTGTCCCAGAAAATAAGGAGGAGAAAACAAAAACGTGATAGTGGTTCTCGTACTACCTGGTTTACACACAAAATCGGGTGTAAAAAGCCGGTGATTCAACCTGTAGATTTTCTTGGAATGTTTCGTAGAAAAGCTCTCATCAACAGTAACCCCTTGATTGATAAATTCGATAATTGTTGAAAATCCTCTTGATTCCATATTTGTTATAAAATAGCTCACTGATAAAATACAACGTGTTTCTTTTTCAAAATGCTTGTAGGAAATAAACACATGACTCAATCAGGTTAATATTCGATGCTTTTCTTAGTAACACAGTTGTTTGTCTGACGTCACAACATATACATACGCTCAACAATATAGTTCTACAAAACTTGTTGTACCTGGTTTACAAAATAATAAATATAGTTGTTTGTTTTAACTCAGTGTAATATATATTTCCATTTATAATTGAAAATATGCTTCTAAAATTGTATACTTTATATATGTACATAATGAAATGAATGCGTAGTAATATGAGCACCTGTTTGGTTGCACTATTGCATCAGCCACTGTGGCATGTATAAAGACGCAGTTGGCGAAATCCCTCCACCCTCATCTCCCCCCAGTCAAATTAGTGGGAAGTTACGTGACAGTTCAAACGCACTATGAAATGATGTAAAATTTTAGTCACTTTTATATTTCAAATTACAGGACATTTATTATCTTCATTTGGAATATTCATAATAAAAACAAAACTACAATAATATAGGCTAGACTTAAATAAACAATATTAATAAAACAATCTTTTACGTAGACTAATGAAATTGTCAACATGAGAACGTGATCATTCTAATAATTTTCCCAAAATAGTAGAATTCATTATTTCATCATTTTTCTATTTATTTATTTATATAGGCTTACATGTATATAATATTTGTGTATACATGAAGGCCTAATTGACCAAAAGGATGTTGAAACAACAACAACAACAATAAATAAATAAATAAATAGTAGTAGTAGTAGTAGTAGTAGTAGTAGTAGTAGTAGTAGTAGTAGTAGTAGTAGTA